>JAJQXH010000055.1:2127500-2295000 GCA_022343465.1 Oscheius sp. G VE-2021
TACCTTGCAGCTATGTCGGCTAATTTAGGTTTGCAAATATATTTCATAACTTTTTTAAAGATATAACTTTATATTAAAGAGTTTGAATCGATTTACCTGAAAATGTTGTATTTGATGTCGATGAACGGATTTTGAAAGCCGCCACGTCTTTTTGTGTGATAAGGCAGGGCGCTGGCTTATCAGGTCATAACTTCCTCTGCCAACAGAACTTTGGATGCCTAACCAAAGATTTCTTTCGTTTAAACTATTTTTGTTCTTCTTTTAATTCCGGTATTCCAGAAGGACGTTGGAGTCGGCAGATGTGGAGCATGAAAAGCGCGGCGGCGCTGGCCGTCAGTCTCTGGGCTTTTATGCTCTTCTACCTGGCCTATCAGCTATTCAGCATGCATGGAAGACGTGCGTTTACACTTTTTAATTGTGCCATGCGCTTGCCACAATCCGGTCAGTCAGTGTTTATACGTAATTGCGGGGCCGAATCCACCTGCCACGCACGCGATTGGGAGCTGACCGGAAGTGGCAGGTGAACGTTTAGCCTGATTCACAATAGGGATTCAAAAAACGTTTAATTTCAGCTGTAGAAGAACATGATCCACGAGTGACGGAAAAGTTATTAGCAGCCCTTGACACTCTCAATGATCTCAGAACCCAAAACAGAGAACTCAAGGACCTCATAGAAGCAGAGCGAAGGGAGCATGCAGCCATCAACAAAGAAGACCGCATAGCTAGATCACGGTAAGATTCCTTTCTTTTGGATTCAGACATACGCCCATTTGCAGTCTGGTAGAGCAATTACGAGAAGCAGCCGTTGGTGAAAAACAAGCTACCAAGGCAATTGCACAAATCCAAGAGCCTATTGAAGGGAAGCCCTCTTTCAGCTCATCCCATAATGAGGGTTTCTCGAAAGAGCATGAAGAAGCTCGGAGGCGGCTGGATTCAGAAATTTGGGAGGTTTGACACAACTCTAATTTGAATTTAACTGTTTATCTAAGATTTTCTACTTTTTGCATAAACAGCTCAAGGAAAACGATGCGAAAATCACCAACTTCCTGCGAAACCACACTGAAAATCAGGTTTGTGGTTTAGAACACACACTTTATTTGAACATTTTCATAGTTCTTTAAAGAAAACGTTTATTTCAGCTTATATCTCTCCTTGGTACTTCTGCGCAGCTAGCTGGTCAGGATGAGAAATGGAGGATAGCTGAGCTCAAAAACTTGACGCAACACATTCAGTCGAAGATTGACAAAATTCAAAACCCGGAGAAATGCGGAGAAGCAAAGTAGGATTTGATCGTTTTTTTTAAACATTCTGGTTTAGGACCTTGATTTGTGTTCTTGACAAAGAATGCGGCTTCGGTTGCCAACTTCACCATGTGGCCTATTGTTTTGTCACAGCGTTTGGTGCTGGCAGGATGATGGTTCTTAAGGAGGATGGTCAACGATGGAGGTAAGATTGCAATTTGGTCTTAAAACAAAGACTTTTCTTTTAGGTACTCTCCAAAGGGATGGACTAGCGCTTTCCTCCCAATAACCAAGTGCAGTTACAGCGACGCCATTGCTGTGAGTTTATGATTTGTCGCGGTCTGCCTTGTTCATAAATCCATTTTTACGAGCTGTCGCGGGTTGGGTGACGCCGCCATCCATCTAATGCAGCTGTGACCAGGGCGCATACGAATGGTGGCCTTATGTAAATGAGTTTTTTCGTGTAGATAGCATCCATAACAATGGGAAGGCTGCGAGAAACAGCTGGGGTGAATATTCTGTTTAGATATGCAAAATGGTTCTGTTCCTACTTGGCATAAATCAAATGTAGACCAAATAACTGTATAAATCACACAAACACACAAACACACATTTGCACATGCACACAGACACACAGGCACACAAACACACATACGCACATACACAAAAAGTTGAATTTTAAATAGTCAATAAACAAAATCAGCAATCGATTTGTCAAAACTTTTTTTCATTTTTCATTGTTGTTTTAGGGTGATTCTGGTGTTCCTTTCGCTTCACATTCCACAGCTAGGGTAGTGAATCTTGGAATTGTGGACGGCCTGTCCGATAGGTAAACCAGTCCACAACAAAAAACGTCAATAATCTATTTAGACCTGAACATCTGCCTCTATCTTTCCCCAAATCTCTTGCTGAACCTCTTCAGAAGTTGCACTCTAACCCTCCTGCTTTCTTCATCAGCCAGGTAAATTTTACTTCCCTTTTTTAAATACATTAAATTTTAGTTCATCTGGTACTTGATGAGAAGTAGCCCAGCACTAGGAAAAGTAATTGAGACAGCTTCATCGCATATTCCATTTGGAAAAGGTAACTATCAGTTAAAACTTTTTACGATTGTTTTAGACCTTGTTGTCGGTCTCCAAGTCAGAAGAACGGATAAAGTGGGCACAGAGGCTGCTTTCCACGCAGTTGACGAGTACATGGAATGGGCTGAGATCTGGTTCCAAGTGCAGGAAAGAAAGCTTGGCAAAGAGATCAACAGAACTGTCTACATCGCATCAGACGATCCTAATGTGGTTCCAGAAACTAGGAAAAAGTAAGTGTATTAACCCCTTTCTGTTTAAAATGGGATGTTTAGATACCCGAACTACACTGTCTACGGAGATGTAAACATTGCCAACACAGCTCAAGTGGCCAGTCGATACACGGATGCCTCCCTCGCTGGCGTTGTGACCGATATTCGTCTTCTGAGTCAATGTGACTACATCGTGTGTACATTTTCCAGTCAGGTAAACATTGGCTTGTCTGCGTACCTAATTTTCATTAGGTTTGCCGAATGGGATATGAACTGATGCAAGTACTTCGTGGAGATGCAGGAGAGAACTTCCATTCTTTGGATGATCTGTATTACTATGGGGGGCAATTCCGTAAGTTAATTTGTAACATTCTTATACAAAAAGTTA
This sequence comes from Oscheius sp. G VE-2021, assembly GCA_022343465.1. Taxonomy (NCBI): domain Eukaryota; kingdom Metazoa; phylum Nematoda; class Chromadorea; order Rhabditida; family Rhabditidae; genus Oscheius; species Oscheius sp. G VE-2021. The sequence continues at coordinate 2,130,421 of JAJQXH010000055.1, forward strand.
AATGTAAATCAGATGTGGGCCAAAAATCGGCGCAAAAATTTTGTTGCGACACAGTAGTTTTTTAAAATTATATTTTGTTAGAGATGCTTCCCGACAATTGCGATTTTTTGCTTTTCCGACTAAAAAATGAAATGTTTGGATAATGAAGCCACAAAAAAGTTAGTTTTCATTTTAGCGACTATGATATTTATTTCAAATGGCCCATTTTGGCCCATGGCTGTTGTAACTGTTAACAACATCAAAACTAATTGATTTGATTCTAATTATTACATCTTTGCAAATATGAAAAAATATCATTAATCTAATTAATTCATTAATCTAAAGCACTGTGGCCGAAAAGCAAACAGGCCCAATTACCAGATAAACATCGAGGCTTCGGATCCGCAGCGGGCAAATGTTTTTGCTTTCTTTGTAAATGCACATAAAATAAATCAAGTAGGTGTTTGAGCACAATTTAACATGTTTTTGAACTTTTTACTGGGCGCAAAAATATTTTACCTGGGGGATCCGTACCATCGAAGTTTGACTAGAATGGTCCTCTGCCTATTTCTTTGCATACGCGGTTAGCGAAATTAAGCTTTTTATTCAATTTTGAATGTTTTTGTAAAATTAATGTTTTTTTCAGCTCACGAACAAGTAGCTCTTGAAAACCACACTCCTGAGAATGCAAACGAGATCGACTTGAAAGTAGGTGATGTGATCGGCGTTGCTGGTAATCACTGGGACGGGTATTCCAAAGGAAACAACCGAAGAACGGGTAAAACGGGACTCTATCCGTCATACAAGGTAAAATCAAATCCATTCTCTTTCAATTAACCGCGTTTCAGACGGCCGAAAAGTGGAGGATAGTCAACTTTCCCGCACTCGACGACTAATTTTGGGGATAGTTAAATTAACAGATATATAAGTTTCCGGGTCAATTGTTAGTCGAATATTCTAGTCAGCCGTGTTTTTGATGTGTTGCAGAAGCCTTGTTTTGCATTTTGCTTCTGCCACGGATCAGGCAGTGCCTTGCCCTTAGATATCCGCTGTCCGAATTAAATCATTCTTCGGTCACTTTGGGTATCATATCTTTCCATCGTTTGTGCAATTCGTGATACTGCTCTTGCCTGTCTTGTTATCTTTGTTGTTGTGCGTCTCTTCTAATTCTATTGGTTTTCTATAAAGGTTCCAAACCTTTGTTTGTTTGAGATCAGCCGGCTAACTGGGCTGCTTTGATTGACGAGGTGTCGCAACTTTAAGTGCACCGTGTTCTAAAAAAGGTGCGATAAGCCCTCTAAAATGGGGCGGCAACTTAGGAACGGACCGGCACTGGCGAACGCTTGTTGCGCAAGGGTAGCGAAAAAACTGATTATCAACGGGCGATTGATTTCTGCCGAAGTGGGATATGATCGCCAGGCGATCAGGTCACGATAAACAAATAACATTTGAATGGATAAAAGTTAAATATTTCGGAGGAAGTTCTAGTAAAGTTGTGTTATTATTTTCAACGAAAATCAGGAACTTTTTATTTACTTTTAAAGGGTCACACTGTCCTCATTTTTCCAGTCCACTTATATCAATCAAAATCCATGCATGGAAGATGATTTTGGTTTAACAAAAGTTAGCTTATAGAATAGGTTCCTTAAAACGAAAATTTTACGATAATTTTAGATTTTGTAAAAAGATTATTAAGACAAACAAACGTATAAATCACATGCTACTCCGTTAAGTGTTCCAACATTAAACAATTGTGAATATGATTCAAACTAGTTTGTGACTTGTTAGATTTGAAAGAACATTTTGTAAACGTAGGGCACCTAAGCCGTATGGTTGTCAATTAACGATTGAATCCTTTCTGTAAAGTAATATTCAAGAAGTTTGAAGTGATTCAGTTAGAGCCAGAACATAAACAAGGATAATCCTGCACTTAATTTGACACCCAACTCCAGGGTTTACATTTAATATTACATTTTGTTTATGCCGTTGTTTAAAAACTTAGGTTTTCATTCGAATCTCGACTTCTTCTTGGTAAAAATTTTATATTTTCGAGGAACTAGGATTGGTGAAAAGTATAGGTTGCAATTTGTTTACAAAACATAAAATCGATAAAGCTTAATTTAACATTTTTAATTTGCTCACTTGATTGAATTTTAGAAAGAGACAACAACCACAAAACTAAAAAAGGGTCACAAATAATTGCTACCCTTGATTTAATAACTTTTTTTACTGCTTTCATATTTAAAAAAAACGGTATTTTAAACGCTACAACTTGTATCAGGTAGATATGCCCTTAAATAATAAACCCCGTTGAAGTTTTTGCCACCCCGTTAAAGTAGTGTTTGTTTACTCAGTTGCACTTCTTATGGGGAATACCCTTGTTTCCATTATATTATCGCCAGTTTTTAATTTTATCTCCAGTTTCAACCGTGGTATCAAACTTGAACTCTTCCACGCGGAAGCCAGATAGTGTCGTAAGAAAGCTTGGAGGCCACCCGCCGATTGGTCTTTGATTTCGTTACAGAGCCCACTGCGTCAAACCGTGGATCAGCCCGTTTTCTCCCTAATTCACCTACTTTTTCGAGGCGTTCCCAACGAAAGGGAAGAGCGTCGCCTGCGATGTTTTGCAGTTCTAGCAAGTGCGCGCCGGTCGTGTCACTAGGTCAGTGCGGATGCGCGCCCTACTGCTAGTCCTCGTTGCCACCGTCTGTGTAGCCCGTCGTCATCGCCATCTTCACAAACCTCATCACGCCAAATGTCAGGAACCACCCACTCTGGTCAGTTTCACTTCAAATGCGAAAATTGATCAATTTTGAGACAGTTTTCAAAATCCGAAAAGTTGCAATCTTTACCCTTTTCATCATCAAATTTGCTGAAATTCACCTTTTTCTTGCATCGGCTTGTTAACTATGATCCGGAACATTGGCCAAAGCGAACATTTCCGCAAAGAAGATGCGTGTCCTTCGCGCCAATTATGTTGCAACTTCCGTGCGAAGCAGGGGACAGGTCAATTTATCACAAGTACCACAAGTCACGATCATTATGACAGTAAACCAGAGAAGCCAAAGCTTTGTAGATGAACAGCTGAGAACACTTTTTATGAATTAATTTTACGTTATAACAATTTGGAAAACAATCTCTGAAGAATTAGGGCACGAGAAAAAGAATTACACAGATTTAAATCAGTTTTGTTATGATGATTTTCCACATAGTCTTGGAATTCGAACATAATTGAAATGGATGTAGCCAAGCAAAAAATAAATTCCAGTGAAATTCCAAATTTTGATAATTTGCTTCGTTTCAAGGTTGTTTCAAACTTTTTTTTGGAAAAACGTTTTGTCGTATATCTATACAAACTTAAAAGTTAAAAGTTGTCGTATAAGCAGGAAACCATCCAAAATCTGTCTGGTAAGCGGCTGGCCAGTCTTTCGGATACTTTTGGTGATAGTCAGAGCATGTGCGAAGTCGTATAAATTTCTTTTCAGAAAGATGATCTTGCCGAATGGATGAGAGAATCCCTGGAAGGAGCTATAGCTGAAGTTGTGGAATCCGACTGGAACCCCCCTGTTTCCGAACCCTCCCTCTGCGAACAATCGCCAAAAGCCGATGGACAGACTAGTGTTATGCAAAGAGCGCTGTGTCCTTGGGAAGTGAAGTGAGCCCATCATTTAACTATACTATTTTCCAAATTCAGAGTGAATTTCGATGAATCTAGGGAACCGAAAATCTTATCAGAATCATTCTGTCTCTGTAGACGTAGTCGAGGAGCTACCGGAGCTTTTTGCCAACCTATTACACGAGAGGTAAACTCAAATGGATACCATCAAAACGTTAGATAATTCAGGTACCAGTGCTTCGAAGGATGTACTGTAACCCCACAACAGGCTTCTGGCAGTATTCCAGAAGCACTCAAACGGTTACTGTAGGATGCCATTCGGTCCTGCCACGAACCCAACGGGCTACTTCTTTTGTCAAGCACTTCAAAGATACGGATGATGCTTCCATCTAGTTTTTTTTCTGCTTACCGGTGCATTTTTTAATGTGTGCTGTGCAATTGCGATTGCGGGTTCTATGTTTACCATGTCTTTCCTATTTACGGGTTTAGATTAATAAACTTGATAGTTTTTTGTACTTGCTATCTAACCAGAGTGCAACATCTAAATGTGAAAATTTTCTTTTGAACAAAGAAAAATCTCAATGAAATGGGTGAAGACTTTGAAAAATCTGTTGTTTCATGGACCGGTAAAGCAAAATTCGCCTTTTTAACAAGCTACATGCACTATGTTTACGCACCTGTCCAAAGCATTGGTTTATCTACTTTTTATAGTCACTTTCGATTTTTTAATGTTCTCGCCTGAAAATACGTATAAAACTCTGGTTTACAATAAAGAGCACTGTAAAGAAACATAAGTCCACAAGAGGCTCCTGACGGTTCTTTCAAGAACCACGGGATCGATCTTTAAAGAACCCCACCACTCCTAAATTCACATTGACAGAGTTTTCTATTCATTTTGCAAGGACGTCATATTTTTACAACTAGAAAATATTTTCGCTTTGAAAGGGGTAATTTCCGGTGTTTGTACGACTTTGTTATTTATTAAGCCAAAGCGGGAAAATATATTTTGCCATTTTATAAAAGCTAGCAACACTATATTCAAAAAGCGAGGCTTTAATCGCGTTTAAAATAGAAAACATCATTCATTTTTGACTTGAGAAGGTTTACCCAACCTTTACTTTAAAACAAACTACTTGATTGCTTTAAAATTGAAACAACTAATTATTTAGTTAATTTATATAGAACTTTTGTTTTAATTTAGGTTTTAATTAATTCCGTGGCAAATAAAGCACAATTTCCTGCGGATTAGCGCGGGTCTCGGCACGAAACGCCGGCGGAAATTGCGCCCCATTGTCGCCGGCGTCGGATGGAAAACCGGTCGGCGGTTGTTACGGCAACGAGCTACCTCCCTGTTTCCTTTCTGCACTTCTTCTTTTCGCAGTGCCAATTAGACTTATATTTTACCTTCATATATTAAAAACAATGGATTTTATATACCAGAATAACATAATAATATGATTTAAAGGGCAATTAGAAACAATTCGTAGACGTGGAATGAACATTGAAGTGAACAAGTCATTTTCAACTTGGACTTTTTGATATTTTAATAAACGTACACATTCTTTTTACAATTAAAGAGAGAAAAACTATCTTCACCCACTCAATTTTTTGAATCCATGTTTTCTGAATTCGCAAATGTCTATCTTAATTTTCTTTAATTAAAAAATGTAAAACAAAGTTGTTTTCAGAATCTTAGAATGGATTTAGAAGGCCCACCTCCAATCCCAGGGACTTTTGAAGACGCGAATGAAGATGATTCAAGAATTACTTTTTCTGATGAAGAAGATCAGGTGAATTACAAATTTTTGATTTACAATAAGATTTTATTTTTATTTTTTAGAGTTTTGATTGTAACAATCTACCTATCCCTGATCACGACCCTTCCTTTTTCCCACCCACTTCAGACTTAATCACGAACAAAACTGAAGTAGCAACCCAGTCGAAGGAGTTAGTTAAAGAAGATTCACCGGGGTTTGGTAAGCAGATAAATATGATCTTTACCAATTTTTTGTTTTGTTTTAGGGATTGACCAAAATCACGTAGTTACTTCAGACAGTTATTTGCCATTTGGTACTGATTCAACTTTAGGAAACATAAAAGTAGAACAGGTATATTATTTTAAACTATTTCGTTTAAAAAAAAGGTTTAGGAAACTTCCCAACTGGAGGATACCTCAATTTCTGATGAGAAGGCACCTCCTCCTTTGCCAATATTTGATGACAAGACTTCAAAGAGTGATTGTCCACCAAAACTTCTGGAATCTGATGTCCCTCCATCTAACATCAACTTGGATTCATCAGAAGACCCCCGTTCACAACATCCTGAGGTTGAAACAGTATGTTTCGCCTTGTTGCCTGTAATTTATCCAAATTACAGGATGGTTTCTCATCTTTTGCTGAGTTTTCTACGACAACAGGAAACGTTCAATTAGGCGTAAGTTGTTTGTTTTCCTTTCTTTTTTAGAAATTTACTTTACGTTTTTCAATTTCTTTCCACTTTTTAAATCATTCTCACCGGATAATCTTAGGAATCCGCCAAGCCTTCTGTCGCTATGGATACAACTCAGATTAATGGGACCGAATCTGATTACAAATCCATGCCACCCGCCATGCCAACTTCCGCAGAACCTGAGGATGAATTTGCTGATTTTGACTCCAGCCCAAGGGAGAATCATATAGACAGCTGTGGTACTTCCAGCGCTTCTGTAGACCCTTTTGCTACAATGGGCAAGGAGGTTAGTTTTTTCAATTGATCTAGATTCAACTTTTCGTTACAGGAACCCAGCCAAGCCGCCATTTCTGATCAGTCTAGTGCATCAGTAGTAGTTTCAAATAGTTTTCCTGACGATGGGGAAGATGACGACGAGTTCGGCGATTTTGCCGACTTTGAACAAGCTGAGCCAACTAAGGCAGTTTCGGACAGCGAATGGGGAGACTTCGATTCAGCTCCGAGAAATAGCCGTCAGGTTAGAAATCCAACCATTTTCTTTTAGAATCTCATTTTTCTTAGGTTTCCGCAGCCAATTTGGAAAGTGAAGAGGACGATGACGATTTTGGAGCCTTCGGAGGGGCTACAAACACTTCAGAAACAGGTATACCTTTTGTTAATACTTAAATGTTGCATTTTTCAGTAGCAAAAGATGAAACTGATTGGTCTGCCGATTTCAAGCAATCTTCTTCCTTTTCCACTTCGTTCAAGCCATCTTTTGAAGAAGACAAAACGGTAACTAAGTGTTTGAAATGTTTAATTTACTTTGTTATAGGAGTACGCTGCGCTGGAAAACATGGATCTCACCACAATTTGGGATTTCGATGACAGCGATGATTTGGAAGAAGAAACGGGAAAGGTTTGTAAATCTCAAATTCCTTATCTTTTCTTTCTTTAGGTCATTCACATAACTTCCGAGTTTGACTGTAACACAGTCGATGACACCAGCCTTTCTTCTGATGACTATTACCATTCAAGTTGCAAAATATGGCATTCTCTCCGAATTGTGGAGGATTCAAAAGCCCTTGAATTTAAATGGGAATCTGCAGTAGTCAACAGCAACTTCCTTAAAAAGCTAGAAATTGATGAGGTAAGCTTAGAAAAGTTATAAATTTAAAGGCTCTTCAGAATGCCACACCTGCCACATTGCAACCACTTTCCGTCGGTAATGTTTTGCTTCCGACGCCAGTTGCTGCATCAAGGTGATTAGTTTTATTTGTTTCTATAATCATTGAATTTAACAGTGTTTCTCCTGGGAGCAAGCTGGATGTTTCTCCGACTACGCTAACTCCTTCACCAGTCTTTTCCCAAGCCTCCAACAAAGAGAACGGCGATAATTCTGGTAAGGTCTTTATTTTGAATTTTTGAATGTTTCATCGCAGGTTCCTCTACTGTTCGGGCGACAACGCGAGACACCTCACCTACCATGAATCTGGATTCTTTGTCGGCGCCTCCTGTGGATTTCGACTGGAACAAATCGGGATTGACGAATCCTTTGAAGGGAGGAAGTGAGTCCACAGTCTACTATCTTTTTTTGTGTTTTCATTCCCCTTTTTTCAAAAGTGGAGTAATGTGGCTCACCATAATCTAACAATCATTGAAATCGGTCTTTTGATAATATCACCATTGAATTCCTTTCGCAAATGGCAACGTGGGTAAAACTACTGTGGTTACTACAATTCACAACTAAAAAATTTCCCAAAACACTTCTTTTGCTTGAAAAAAAAAACGCAATTTAGAGGCCTTTTCCGCGTGAAAAGGAGTGTTTTCCGTCGGTGAACACCACATTCAAACTGCTAATAAACATGCTGATTTCCTATTTTTTGATCTTGATATACGAATCGCTACATTCATTAATTTTTAATCTGTTCACTGTTTCATTATCGCAGTCTTAGTTGATGCCACGGAAGTGCCGCGAATGAGACACGCTGTCCATATTGTTTACATATCTGATTAAGGCCCGTGGAGCGATGTGTTATAGACACGCTGTGTCTACGGATCAAACTAATTCTTGGTTTTAGGTCGGTCATCAGCATTGCTTGATGTGGATTTCCTATCCCTGAATTCTGGAACCACCGTGACTTCAGTGAGCACCTTGCAGAAAGAACTGGATGCGTTGGGTTTATCGACTCCTACCCAGACTGGCAATACTTCCTCTCAACAGTAAGTTATACTCGAAACTTTTCATCATGTTTCTACTTTCAGGTCAGTTCTGGATAGACTAATGGCTACAACAGCTCCAACCAAGCACAACTACCGTCCTTCAGCTGAATTGTCACTTGACGCTGGTGCCCTCCACGCCCGTTTGCCGGAAATTGGCTATCTCCGTTCTAAAACAATCATGTTTCCCATAGGCCCTACAAAACAAAGTGAGGAACAGTAAGTACCCAGTATTCTAGGCTATGTCAATTTGTGTTATCCAAAGCGTTGTACGTATCGGTTGTGATTCTCCCTCGTTCAAGACCTTAAGTACTGAGCTATGTCCGGTGTGATTCGTTTTCCCTCTCTAGTCATATCCACGTTTCATTTGTAGCTTACGATAGATTTTTGTCGGAGACGGCAGTCAAGTGCCTGAGTGTGATTCTTTATCCTGTGCCTTTTCTCATCGCGATTGTGAGTTTTATTGGGTATGTATCTATGTCTACATTGCATAACATCTCGTTTTGTTAAGCAGAGGCAATATGAAAGAGTTTTCTGTCCTTGATTTCAGTTGCGTGCTTTGGGGACTATTTTTAGAAGGGGTGGCCCACATGAGCCGGAAGCAGTTGGGGTTGAACTACTGTGCAAGCAGTGATGTCAACTCACTTGGCTATGTAGGCTCAGACTATGTAGACTGAAAGGAAGAGTAGTTTTTTCTGGGCCTTTTATGGAAAATCAACATTTCAAAAAAAAACTAACTTAAAAACTTGCATCTTTAAATTATCCTACATGTATATATGAACTAGAATATAAAGAAACTAATGTAATAGTTTGTCCTATTTTGAAATTTTACGCTATCTCACTTTTTCAAATGTTAAAAAAATCAAATTGTTTTTAATCATACAATGTACAAAAAAGAAAGGGCAAAAACACACACTGTATTCTATTGAAGAACATTGTGTTTGTAGTTTAATAGACCAAAACACAAATTACGAATTCCAACTCAATGGCTAAAAATTGATTTGGAATTTGATGGGTATTGGCGTTTATATAACGTAAAAACAGGTCATCTATAAAGTACTATATTTATACAATTTGACTAATCTTTGAAACTTTCTTTTGTAAAAATACAACAGTTTTCAGATTAAGTGAAAAAAGAAGCGAAAATTTAAAAGTATGCTTTTTGTCTATGGGGAATATTGTGTTTTGAGCTTATTGACCTGGAATGCCTAGAATTTATTGCCAAAACATTGCCATGAAATAAAAAACAACTTGTTCCAATAATGAAACAAATTCTAGAAGTATAGGACGTTTGTAGTTGTCGGCTTATGGTAAACTTCGTATTATAGTCGCATAATCGTAATTCCATGGCGGCCATCGGGATTATTCAAAGTAACGTAAAACTAAACAGATTTTAAAAATACTACGAATAGTGGAATTTCACAAATTACTATCCGGTCCAATAAATGTAGTTTTAAACAAAACGAACTTGTGTAGAAGTTTTTTTTAAATGATTTAAACAGGAATATTTACTGCTTTTTTTAAAATTGTTCACTTCTTATTTTCTAGTATAGATAACCATTGTTTTGAAAACATCAATTCCTCCCAATAGTGGAGTTAAAAGCGTTATAAAAAACTTATGTCTATCCCTCTCTCTCTCTCTCTCTCTCTCTCTCTCTCTCTCTCTCTTTCTTTAATTCTGCGTCGCTATCAAAGGGATTCTGTCAATATTGCCTTTGTCAACTGAAGATTTTCTAGGCCAACAGCATCCTTCGGCATCTTACCCAGATGATGATGTTATGTGAAACACCTTTGTTTAAGAAATTCAACCCATTTGGAAGTTTCTGCAAAGTTGGAAGTTCATTCGTTTAGCAGATGACTCAGAAGTGCTCCCGAACGTCACAACTTGCATTATTCACTCAATTAGTTCTCCGCAAATTCCCGGAAATGGTAGCTCAAAAAACAGAGCGTCGGTTGCGAAATCGCTCCGACTGCAAAGGATCCGCCTGCTAATTCCCCAATTTATCCACTGCCCTCCGTGGTACGAAGGTTTTCAGTAGAAACCTCCAAGTTCTGCCTCCAAGGTTGCCGAGAACAATAATTGGCACTCATCAACAAACGATCAGTTTGCAGACGAATTTACGAGGCGCCGGTCAGCGGGGGGCCTCTGTTGACACCGACACCTTCAAATCACCGTTCTCCAAAAAGAGCAAAAGATGACTGCGTCCCAAGGCAAACAGGGCTCCTGAAAACTGCAGAGGTCATCTGAAAAACAAACCCAAAGGAAGTTCACAAGCCCAAATAAGTTAGCACACAAATTTGGGTGAATGAATAGGAAGGGGTAAATCTAGGGCCGTCTATCTTTCCAAATAAAGAGTTTCGCATTTTTCAAAACGCAAACTAAGCGGGCTAGGAAGGCGTAAAAAATTAAAACAAAAATTGGGCGGGACCGCGAAATTTTGGGGAGGAAAGCAGATTTGGCTGAAAATCCTTAGAAAGGTTGTATTGCACCCAAAACCCACTAATTTACCTTATTTTGCCAGTTTTTCCCTTATGGTCCTTAAGGAACCCTTAAGGCCTAACCTCCATAACTCGGTTCATCCTAAACTAAAAATAGATTTGAGGGTGGCAACCGATAGCTCTTTTTACAAGCAAAAAAAATTTACAAGTCAAGTTTTTAAAACTCCAATAGAAATACTACTTTTTTTTGCTAAATTATTGACAAAACGTGTATTCTACGCATATTTGTCGCTAAAACAATTGTCACTATTTCAAAATATCCTTTTCGAAAAGTGGTTAAAAGTTCACTTAACAAACATGTTAGGGTTTGTTGACTTTCAAATTTGCATGGATTAAGTTCTAAAGTTAGGGAATTCAGGCCTTAAAGGTTCCTTAAGGACCTTGAAGGAAAAATTGGTAAATCGAGATGATTTTATGGATTCTTGGGGTTTAAAGCAACCTTTCTTAGGAGTTTTAGCCGAATCTAAAATTGTGTGGTCAGCCTTAAAGATTCAATAGATCATGGGGATGGTTTGTTTGTGTTTGGAACAAGTGTGTTATGATGTTTAAAAAACAAGAGTGTATTCATGTGTAATAAATTTATTATATTTTGCACTTAATCAACCTCGTCAAAGAAGAGCAGGGACTGTGTCACTGAGTCACTGATGACCCGTGAACACAAAACTGGCACAGAACTCAAAAAGCAGCTGTACGCACAACAGTCGACGATCGGCTGCTGGGTGAGATCAGCACAGCACAATTCACGGACACCGTGCATACAACCAATAGGCATTCGTCAAGTGAGTACACGTGGGAACATTCTGTCGCTGAATATAATGAGATCGTTAGCTGATTGGAGGGAGTGAGACAGGAAGGTTTCGAGGGAAAGGCATGTCACAGCACACGGACTATAACGAAGAATCGACTAATTCCTAGAGGGAGAGAGACCGCGTCGACTGGCCCCATCAACCGTCGGCGGTTGGACGAACCGCTCCGCGGCTTCCGGCTACGCGTGCAGGTCGGCGTTTATGCAGGCACACTTCTTCACCTAAAAATGAATAGTTCTTTTTATTACTTAAGTAACTTTTTTATTGTTTTAGTCAACTATAACCGCGAGAATAAGGTTTAGGGCTTTAAGACAGCAACGGTAGAACGATAAATACGCATTACGAGAAAGAGAGAGTTCTTGTTAAACTTTGAATTCTGAGAATGACGTGAGTGCCACTTTTTCACGTCAAACTATTAACTTTTGAGGAAGACGCCGTTAATTTCAGAGAATAATCAAATTGCGCTTGCGACGGCGTGGGTGGGTCACTCGTTTTAACAAGGATGACTCAAAAGCGACCCCTGCACTGGACAACTGACAAAGAAAGCAAAAAGAGATTGGGAAAGAAGGCCATAAATAAAAACACCGACCTTGATAATTGTCTTCGTGATTTGTGGGGGGTCCTTCCCGGGGCAGTCGAGAGTCACGTCAACTCGGTCGTATTCTTTCGGACCGCACCAAGCGCATGACTTGAATTTCGCTTTCAGTTTCTTTGACATCCGGGGGATGAAGTAAGAACTGCACACGCCGTGACAGAACCTAATCGATTGGATTAAGTATTGATTTTTTTCTGACGGACCTGTTGATGATGGTTTTTGTGAGACAACCAGGTTCCCTGACTCGTTGCTTGAACTTTTGTCCCTCGCACTGCTGCTCGTGACGAAGTTTCTCCGGGTCCATTAAGGATTGTAGCGCTTCGTTCAGTCCGTTCAGAGGCGGTTTCCGCCTACCTGCAATGGGTTGTTGTCCTTTCTCGCACAAATCTCCACACCCCCGCATTGCGTCAACGCCCACCGTTGCAGGGGGGGGGGGGGTCGACAGTTATTGTCATAGGAATGCGTGATCGGTGGCTAGGAGATAAGCTATCGAGCGGAGCAATTTGCGAAAAGTGCGCCAATAGGTAGCCATTGGCGCGAATTTCGAACTCTTGATAACGGAGACATGTCTTATTCAAGAAAGGCGCCAACGACGCGCTACTGTGGACAGATAGTGAATTGATTGTATAAAAAGTAGCAAAGGGCACAGAACGTCAAAAGCATGCAATTTTAAATCGATTTTCTTGGAATGTTTGCACCAGCCAAGACGAATAAAGCAAAATATCTTTTAATTTTATATAAAAAACTAGGTCACTTTTGGGTTAAAGAGGAAAACTTAGATCAAAACAAGTATTTCGACATTTGTTTGGCTGTCCTGGTTCCGTGTCTTTCTGATCCAGCTAAAGTTTTCATAAAAACTGTTCGCGGAAAGCGTTGAAACAGCCTAAGCTCAGGTATCCTCAATTCGGAGCAGCCGGTTGTTTGAAAGCCGATCCACACTTTGCGGTAACATGTGTCTCTGGGCACGGAAAGCACTTGTTGGAATTCTAAGGTAACTTTCAAAAGAAGGCAAGAGCTATAAATGTGGGAGGGACTGGGGATGAGGCCTGTCCGAAAGAACACCGGAAAGCGATCAATCATTATGATTGGAGGCGCGAACGCCTGCCATCAAATACCTCAAATACTTACGCAAGTCAGCCATAGAAAATCAAAGACCGTTCTACTTTTATGTTATTGATTTTTAGCTAAAGTAAATAGTTCGTCTTCTCGAAAAGATTGCGTGAACAATGATGATAAACAACCGATTTCGAGTTATTTATAGATTGATACCAAGAATCGAGTTCAAAACATAAAAAAGGGAAAAATAAGAAATAAAGAAGAAAAATGAACAAACCAGGTTTCGTGCGATTTTTCTTTCGTGGCCGGTCGGATAAAACAAGAGGAGGTCCAATCCTCTCAATTGGCATTTCAGCCGCTTCCTCAAGCTGGTAAAATGCATTTCGAGCAATCTCCTTCGCAATCGTCGAGTTTCCTAGAAAATAAAAGTTAAACATTGATTTGACAAGTACTTCAAAATAAAAATTGGCTTTTGCAAGCAATCGATGGTTTACCCAAACAAAACAATTTTATCTGCAACCCTTTTCGAGGACTAGGTCCGGCAAGGGGGCTTTAAAGAGGCTTACAATAAGCTGTTGTAAAAAAAGAAGATTACACGTTTTGCTGAATCAGAATGGCCGAAACGTACCTACTGAGTACGGAAAAAATCCGTCCCGGACGGAGAGCGGAAGTGCGTCTTCGGACGGTGTTTCACGGTGCAGAGGCGCCGCGTGCACTGTCAACACGCACAACAGCGAGAAGGAGAAGAAAAATAAGAGTTTCGATCGATGAGGTCGTAGGACATGATTAGAATATCGTGTTCGTTCGGTCGCAGGCCTCGTTGGCAGCATGTCTGCTAGTGTCGGCCTCGGGGCGGAGTGACTCCGCCCCCATAACTCGGCTGCCCGTATCATCGTGGGAAAATGACCGACATCGGGCGGGCCGGGAAGCAAAATTAGCAGCAGAAATAAAGTTTGAAGCTCGCGACAAACGCGGCAGTGGACGGCGTTTGGGATTGTTGGCGCTGCGGAGACGCGTGCTATCAGTCGCCGAGATAGGAGCACACCACCAGCAAGGCGCCGTATACACACACACGACGACTGCGACGACTGCTGTGGGCGAGATCGACGTCTACCTCTCTGGGTGATCCCTATTCATCTACCAAGATTCCCTATTTATCAACGCTCAGATCTTTTCCACACCGTCATTTTCACTAATTCTGCAAGAGATTTCACATTTGGCCGATAGGTTCAACTTTTTATTAAACTTTTTATTTTCTTTTTATCAATCAATCATCCCTCTGTTGATAAATAAAGTTATGTTGATGTATCCTTGCTCCCGTTAGATTATGTATTAATTTGATCTACTTATTTCTTGGTTTGTTCACTATACCAATTAAACTGTTTTTATGGGATTCCTAGGACGTGAGGGAGTGTAAGAGAGAGAGAGAGAGAGACAGAGAGAGAGAGAGAGAGACAGAGAGGGAGAGAGAGAGAAAGAGAGAGAGAGAGTATGAGAGAGAGAGAAAGAGAGAGAGAGAGAGTGAGAGAGCAAGAGAGAGTGAGAGAGCAAGAGAAAGGGAGAAAGAATGAAAAGACAGAGATAGAGGAGAGAAGCCAGGCAGAGACAGAGATACAGATAGAGGCAGAGACGGAGACAGCATGAGTTGAAAGAGGATTATTAAATTGTCAAAATGGTCGAGTTTGGAAACGACTACTACACTAAAAGCCGCCTGTTGATCGTCAAAAAATTGATTATTTGAAGAGGGGAATATTATAAGGGTCAATTTATCTTTGTAAATTTCTCTTTTACGCTATTGTAAGTTTAAAGTTTCTTAATAAATCTAATTTTCATAACCGGCCGTTTCGGAGTTACGTTATTGTTGTGAATTTCAATGCGGCGCGGCGCCCGGTGTTTAGCAGCCGCGTTGTTGAATTTTCAAAATCATCTGGTCTGTTGAAAAATTAAAGGACAAACCCGGTTTGAAAAACCAATTTGTCCATTTGTAGTTTGATGTGCGTACGCAAGAGCGTGTCATTTGAAAACCAACTTTCAAAGCGAGCGCGGCTGCCGCTGTCGTCCAGTTGGTTGCTGAGCTCTCTTTATTATTTCTCCTATTTTCTTCTTTTTTATTCATTTTCTATTATTTTTTACTTTGTTTTCATTATTTGTTATGTTTTTGATATATTTTTACGTTTATTATGCACTGGGGTAGATTTTTGGAAAGTTATCATTTTATTTTCGGTTCGCGCACGTTCCAACTGTTTTTTTTTTGAATATTTCCCGTTCAATTTCATTAATTTGTACTTTCAGGGTTTTCAATATGTCTCGCATGCGGGACAATGCAGCGCAGCTGCGCGAAGTTAAGATGTCGGCGTCGGAGAGAACTGCATTCGCCGATGTTCAGAACATTTCGCACAATAGAAGCGTCGGGTAAATTATTTATTTGTTTATTCAATAATATTTCTTTTTAGGTCGCAAAAAAGCCGCGACTCCCACGTGGATTCTCCCGTCGCTCGGCCGAGAAACAAGCGTTTGCTGACGCAGGACATGTTTGACGACAGTGAGGACGAGATTTCGTCTCCGAAGCAGATGACGTCTTTTATGGTATTATTTTTGTATATTTTCAGTTTAAATATTTTATTTTAAGAACCCCATTGATCGTCTGCGCTCGAGCCAAACCAACTCCACCATGAGGAGGACTAAGAGTGACGTTTCCTCGATGGATTGCACCAGCCATCACTCCCACTCCCACCTTTCCGTCAACATGTCCCATTTCGACCTCAGCGACATGCAGGTATCCTGTTTGTAGTGGAAAATCCTAATTTTGGACAGATTGAGCTGGACGAGGTGTTCATGGAAGACACGTCGCCCAACATCTCTGCGATCTCAGTTGCTTCGGGCCATCAGCTGAAGCACCACGAAGACGAGAGGGTCACTGCGAGCTGTTTTACGGTCAACCGCGCTGCCAGTCCCGATGTATTCCAAGTCAGTGATTCAACTTTCGGAATCATCACTATTTTAGGATTACATCCTGCATGGGGTTGAAAACCCTCAAACTCCCTCTAGAGCCTACCGTAGCATTTCTCCTCACGTTTTGGCCAAAGTTCTTGAAGAACATGGTGAGGAGTTCACGAGCAAGTTTACGTTGGTGGATTGCCGTTATCCGTACGAATACGCCGGTGGTCACATTAAGGTATTCTTTTCTGTGACAGATTGAAAAATGACCATTTAGGGTGCTGTGAATATCAATGACCCTGCCCTACTCGAGGGAATCTTCTTCCCAAGCGACAAAGCCGCTTCCATTTGGACGAGGATCCCGATCTTCTATTGCGAGTTCAGCCAGAAAAGGGGACCCACTATGTAATTTTATTGATTATTTTATCTAAAAAGACGTTTTAGGGCCCACAAGTTGCGTTCTCTTGATCGTAGTCTCAATGAGCTCAACTATCCGCATTTGCACTACTGCGAGGTTTACCTGATTGACGGAGGATACAACA
Organism: Oscheius sp. G VE-2021; assembly: GCA_022343465.1. Taxonomy (NCBI): domain Eukaryota; kingdom Metazoa; phylum Nematoda; class Chromadorea; order Rhabditida; family Rhabditidae; genus Oscheius; species Oscheius sp. G VE-2021. The sequence goes on from JAJQXH010000055.1 coordinate 2,147,098, forward strand.
ACTTCTGGGGGTGCGGAATCTACAAGGTATTTGGTATTTTTTCTGCATTTAATAGATAATTTGCAGTCCTTCTGCGAGCCTTCCGATTATGTTTCCATGTTCGACGAGCGTCATGGGACCGAACTGGCCAAGTACGACACTCACAAAAAGAGGGGTATTTTTTGTCTTAAGACCGAATGTAATGGGTTTTCTTTAGGTACTCGTCGCGTTCAGATCTTCAGTCGTCACCAGTCGCTGCTCAACCTGAACGATGAGGTTGGTTTTGTTTTCTTTGTCCTTCCAAAGAAAAATCTTTTTGCACCTGCTTATAATTATATTTCAGTCCATGGATTCCACTGATTTCCCTTCTGGAATGCACAAGGCCACCTCTGTAGCTAACGTTTCGTTTGGAACCTGCCATATCAAGAAGCGGCTGGATTTCGACTTCGACTAAGAGTCCACAAGAACATTTCCCGAATTGTTTACTTGGTTTAGCTTGTGAATATCACTATTGTGCCTCATCGGCTTTCATATCGTCAATTACGATTGTGTCTGTGAACCAGATTGTACAAGTAAAAAAACATTTTCGGGAAAAACTGATGTGTTTGTCTTATTCGGGCGATTTGTATTGGAATCGAGAACCTGGGCGATCGTAGGACCTTAGCACTGTGGTCAGAGTTTTTTTGTCGTTGATCAGATCGAATGCAGCCACAGTTGGCCCAATTAGTAAACAATGGGTGCTAATTACTTAAAAAACATTTAAACAGTTAAGCTATTGTTTCTTTTTAGTATCACCCCAAACTTCAATGTTCTGTTCTGAAGTCATCATTTTAGTATTTCAACACCTCCCGCCCTTCTTCGGGCACATTCCGCGCCCATATAAAGGTCGCTAACGCTTTCGCTTGAATGTACTGCGCTTTTTCACTGCATCAATGCAATTATACAACAAGATACATTAAAAGGAATACACATTTAACTCTCGCAAAAAGTAGTTTTAGCCGTCGCTCATTTTGTAGTTTGCCCCAACCCAGCTAATTCCAAACTCGGCGGCAATTGACGCCCTCGCCGCTCGCAACATAAATGGTTGTTTTTCTCCCTTTAATCCTTTTTATTTCATTTTGTATTACTTGATTCGGGCATAAGAAAATATGTTTTTGTAGCATAATGGAATGAATATTGGCTAGGTATAAATTACTCAATAAAAGGCACAGCTTAATTAGCATTATCCATCACAATCGATGTCCGCAATGTTGTTTTTGCGTGAGTGCGAAAACGATACGTAGGTCATTGGCGCCGTTTGTATTGTCACTGTTATTTGTTTGGAACCGCGATGACATTTCGCGTTGCTTATCTGATCGTCACTAATCCAATTTTATTCTTTTATTTTATTTGCTTTCAATCAAAATAAGCTTAATCAATCTTTTCAGGAAATAAATAGGGATTATCTTTGGATAAAATTGCAAAGAAATTTTGACCTATCGCTTTCTTAATTCACAGTTTCCACAATGGTCAGTTTATTTTAATTTTTGTGTTTAAATTCGTGTTTACAGAGTGACTCAGAGGATGATATGTCACTTTCGGGGTCGGAGGCCGGAGAGGATGTGGACATGGATGATGGCGATCAGGACGACATAGTGGCCGATGTGGATGATGACGGTCCCGTTTCTGATGGTTTTTATTTTTTTAAATGTGTTTATTATTTGATTTAGGAGATGATGGTGACGGTGGTCTCGACGACAACCACGATTCCTCTAGCAAATGGTTCCAGAAGGAGATTTGGCAGCTGAGGAAATTGCCCTACTACAAGGACATTGAATCACAAGCCAACGAGGCTTTTGGTCACATCAAAGCTGGTTTGGGAGAGTCTATTCTTCTGAATGACTCTCAAGTTGGCGTTCTTCATTGGATTTGCGAATTGGAAAGGTGCGTTGTCTTTCATTTTGAATTGATCTCATATTAAGGTACATTGAAAAATATGGCCGTAGATTCTCGAAGGATGACAATGTTCTGTTGGTCAAAATCCTCCTTTCTCATGTAAGTTGCCTCTAATTTTTCTTTATGTATGAATTTAGGTCAAACCTGGAGCAATGTACCGTGATGTCAAGATAGCGATGCACTGCCTGAATTCGCTGCTTTGGTACTTTTTATTCATTTTCTTTTGTTAATTATTTGTATTTACAGCCGCCGGGATATGCTTGTCAGAGATGATTTGACTATCGATTGGCACCCTCTGTTTGATATGTACCTTGAGGTATATTATTTTTAACAGTTTCTTTTGAAAGTGAATTTCAGGTCGCTTACAAGAATCTTGAAGAAGATGGCCTGTTCCTTCTGCCCGATGGCTTCAAAACGGAGCTGCACTCGCTCATCTTCTACGCCAGGAGCTTCTTCAGTGAAAATGCACCGCAGGAAATTTTGGATAGGGTAGTTCTATTTTTTGAATGTTAAACATCTTTTTATCAGGTGCGCCCCTACATGTGCCCCTGGGATGAAAGTACTGTTAGGGCTTGGAAACTGTTGGACCTCTTTATGCCTATGAACTTCCCTGCTGCGGTTCAGAGTACTCACGGTTGGTTTTTATATTTTGTTATGACATTTGTTTTCCAGGAGCTGGATTGTGGCTGGAGGAAGCATGGCACTGGTACAGCATCATAGAAAACAACAGCATTGTCGATGGAAGCATTTTGAAGATGTTTGCCAGGTATTTTAGGGTTTTATTTTGTTCATGAAAATTATGTTAAGGTTGAATTACGAGGCTCCTGGGTATGTTGACTGGACCGATAAGTTGGACCTCATCTTCACTAAACTCATCCGATCGCTGCGTCTCGGTGGTGTTGTTGGATTGTGCCAGACATTCAGCGTCGAGCAGGGAGCTCTTTTCTTCTCATATTTGCTTCGCACCGCCTGCCACGAAAGGTTTGATATTCCTTTTGTTTTTTATTTGTCTTCTTTTCAGAGCTCTCTCCCATCTTCGTTCTTTCTACAAGCTTGTTGAGTCTTATGTCCACCCTTCCAATCACGGAGCCCATTCTGCCCCAATTGTGCAGAACCTTCAGAAGTTCCTGCATAGTGTTGTGCTTCGAGTCAAGCGAGAGAGGAGGGAGAAGAATTCTAAGAGAAAGACCTGCAACCCGGTTTGTTTTATTTTTTTATTTTTTCTAACCATTTCACCTACAGATTCCCAATGAGATGAAATTGACACAGGAAAATTTGGATGAAATTATCACTATGGCACTTCCTTGCATTAAACTCCTTATATTTTCCAAATCGAATCTTGAGTAATTTTTTTAAAATACATCTATATAAAAATAATTTTTAGCCAAGTTACTCTGATGTTGCGCAACTCGTGCTGTCTTGCCCCGAAGATCGTCCTTCCTGCCATTCTGGATGTGTAAGTTACACATTTATATCGATAGTTTATGTCTATTTGCAGGGTATATCCCGCACTTGAGACCCTGACTGAGCCCCATCGCCTGCTCCAAGCTCTGCAAGCCCTCGTCAGCGCTGCGCCGGTTCTCGCGAAGGACAATGTTCATCGGATCCATGCCATCACCTTGTTGAATTCTCTTCTGCCTGCACTGGATAAGAATGATATCGCGAAGAGCATGGTCACATTCCAGGTATTATTTCCCCCTTACAAGGTTTAACCTCCCTTCTTCAGTTTGTCGGTATTATGGTCAACCTCATTCCCCTGGTTGATTGCTCCGAGGCCGTTCATGTCAGGAACGATCTGAGTGCGGAAGAACGCGAGCTATGCTCGGCAACTGCTAACTTCGAGAACATTATTGCAATGTTCATGGACAAGTGGGTCTAATTTTCTAGTGGTAAACCAAATTTTCTTAAGACTGCTGGGAATGCTGGTGGATCACGGAGAAACCTCAAATTCGTCTGGAGTTCACGGCACTCTGAATGCGAAGGGTAAGAACAACTTGGAAGATAGCATTCTCCACCGCGGAACCATTTCGATTTTCAAGGGAATTTTCCGTAACTCCTCCACGGAGTTGTTCAAGGTATTTGGACAATTTTGTTTTTGATCTAATTTTTTCAGTTTGCTTTGGATCGTGTTTACTCCTTTGTCTCCGAGCACATTTTCGACAGCAAGGTTGTCTGTGACGCCGTCGGAGACATGATTTTTGTCGCCAACAGGGTATGTTCCCCTAGTATCTTCTTTTTAATTTAATTTTAGTGCTACCCGGAGCTCTCCTTTCCTCGATTCTTCAAGCTGGTACACCGCCGTTTGGTCGACAGCATCTCTCGTACGACAATCATGTTTCGCATATATAACTTTTTTTTTAGCTGAAATGTACACGGAAGAAAAGCCTGATTTCCAAGTGATGTGGTGGCTGAATGTGGCAGCTCGAGTTGTCAAGGTGTTTCACTATTGATGCTTTTGCATAATTTAGTTTAGGTCCCTGCTTACATTTTGCTTGAACACTGGTCGGATGTAATGCAACTTTTGGACTTGGTTACCCCGTTCGCGAAGTGTAACGACGCTGCGGATGTGAGTTTTGTTAAATGCAATTTGTACAGTTGCTCTATTATAGAGGGCAGGAATGGTCTTGGAGAACATTCTGGAGTCGCTGTGTTCTGTCTACATTGTGGATTCTTGCCGCAGAAGGAAGATGTTCGACAAGCCCCTTGATGAGTACCTGCCTATTAGAGTAAGTGCTTCAAATTTTTAATATTTATATTGTTCTGCAGCATTGGGCAGAGCCTGTGGACAAGCACACGTGGGAGTTGAAGTGGTACACTCCTACCGAGGAGGCGATTCACAAGGCTGAGGAGCTGTTCCAGAAGTTCTTCACTCCGACATTGCACTCGCTGTTGAACCCTGAAGGAATGAACAAGTTTCTTGTTTTCATTAAGATTTTAATGAATTCATTCAGGAAGGAGATTCTTGTTCGTCTCTGGAGAATTCGGCACATGATTTCCGGTGCTGGATTCTCTATCCCCCTGTTCCATGGACCTATTCTTCCGCTTATTGATGACTTCCCGCTTGCCCAGAAGTTCAGGTTTATTGAGCACTCGGTTTGCTGTCCCAGTGGAACTCCAGGTTACTATTCTTATATTTTGAGAACATGTTTGTTTTGTAGTCCTCCAATTGAATGGAAAGAGTATTCGTGACATGGTGTTGGACTGCTTGGAAAATCTGCTGAACTATATCTGCAACCACGCCGAGGATGACGTCAAGAGTATAAGCGAGATTATCACCCTCCTCAATGGACTGGAAAATTTCCGCGGAATATCTAGGGTAAATGGAACCACTTAGGTTTATCCAATCGTTATTTGTAGGATGTTTACAACCAATCTGTCCACAATTATAAGGTCACAAAGATGATCCTTTCGGACAAAATTTCTGGAAACCGTGCGAATGTCGAGATGATTTGTGAGGACTATGTCTACTTGCAGCACAAGGTAGATTTGCAAATTTTGACGGTTTTATAAGATTTTTAGATGCGTGTTTCATCACTGTGCGGTTACAAATTCCACGAGCAGAACCATCGCCTTATCAAGATGCTCATTCGCCTTGCTACCAGCTATTATTCTCAGGTATTTTTGGGTTTAGTTTTCATTAACTGTAAACAATTCCAGACGCGAATCAAGGCTCAACAAGTTGTCTTGAACATGATCAAGGAGCATCCCTTCAGTTACAAAAAGTTCGTCAATGACATCCTGACTCATCTGGATCCCAACAATAATCCTACTCATGAGCAGATGAAGGTAAGCATTTACAGTAGACACTAGCTAACATAAATTTTTAGGGTGCTCTCCATCTTCTCATTGAGGGAAGGCGCCATGCTCTAGTGATGAGGGCTTCGTTCGAAGCGCAGATCGACATGTGGAGTGCCATCATCGTTATGAAGCACAGTGAGAAGCCTTCGATTATACAGTTGCTGGAGACGGCACAAAACACTATAGTGGACGGTTATGAAAGTTACCGTATCAACTTTGAGGTATTCTTAGATATCGAGACAAAGTTAATTTTTTTTTGCAGATTGACCCGGAGATGAAAAACCTGGCCAAAGAACTTTTCGTCGTTAGGGACGGATGTCCTATTAACTCCACTAGACCGATCCCCGACACTTCTGTAGTTGAACATAGCAAGGACAAGTTGAGCAAGCTGCACACTGTCTGGAAAACGTTAGTTTTTTTTTCAATAAATTGAAAAAAGTGTTTTCAGGGGATACTACAATCTGTCTGACCGACTGCTGGAGTTGGCCACATTGCCCGGTCTTCACTGGAGGCAGGTCGACATGGCGCAGGCTTTGATGTCTCTTCTGGTCCGCAGGTAAATTTACAATTTGTCTAAGCCATGTATATTATTTACAGAGATATGAGCATGCCTTCTCCCGTTCTGCGTTGTTTCATGCGTCTGATTGTCCATGATTCCATCAAGACCAGAAAGATGGCGACTGCTGTTGTCGCGAGTTGGCTTCGCATCAATAAACCCAAGGCAGTGAAGCACCATCTTGTTTTGGAGAGGGTTAGTTTGTTTTACGTATCCCCATAAGTATAGATTTTTAGCCTGCCAATGTTTCTCCCGGCGCAAAGTGGCCGATTCCTTACGGATTCAGGGATGACAACAGATGCATGCAGTACGAGGAAGAGGTTTCTTTAGTTGAGATCAACTAAACTGCTGTTTTGTTTTCAGATTCTGCCGACTACGGACGAAGAGTGGGACAAATTCCAATTCTGTGGAAAGCAAAACTGGGGCTTCTACACGTGGCCTGAAAAGTTGAAGACGTAAGTGACTCTCCAAGGGAAGCACGGCAAGATTGCGGGGTTACCATGAAAAGGCAGGAAGCAGCCTGAGGTCACTAGAAAAAAGCGGAAAGCGGCCTGAGGTCACCACAAAAAGCAGGCAGCGCCCTGGTGTTTTTCAGACATGTAGAAAGCAGCCAGAAGAAGTTAATTGGAACCCGAAATCATACGGAAACTGATCTTTTAGATATGCTCCTCTGTGTCAGCAGTCTTTCATCGACCGAACTGAAGAGGATTTGACGCCGGATGAGAGGTTCATCCTCGAAACTCTGAGGGATCCGGAGTATGCCCAAAAGTATGAAATTTTTCCTCCTCATCAGAATTCTTCTTTCAGGCTGAAGGCGTTTTTCACGGTTGAGGAAAAGAAGGGAGATGATCTCTTCAATGCTGTAAACTTCTCTTTCTTCCAAGGACTTGCCAGAACCTTCAATGATCTTATCTCGGATATTTTCAAGGAGCAGTTGGAAGAGCTCGTTCCCAGCACTAGGGTAATTTATAAATTCTCATCACTGCTAAATTCTAAACTTAGGAAGCCGATCACAGACTTGCGACTGAAATGATTGGTGGACTCATCAATGGGTCCAAGCTTTGGAAACACGCTCGCCAGAGGCATCTCTGGACATGGCTTGGACCTCTGTTGACCCGTGCTCTGGAAAATGTTAAGGTTGGTGTATCTTCATTTGAATGGTAAAAATTGCTTTGTTTCAGGACGACAACATGCGCAACTGGGGTGTCTGTTTGGCCACCGTGTGTGGCAGTGCCGAAGCTCGCGTCCTAAAGCCCTTAATTGATATCCTCTGGGCGCTTCTGAGCAGACCTACCGACAGCGCCTTCGTGGCCAACGCGTATGTTTTAAATTTCTGCCATTACAATATTTACTTTTAGAAGGCTCTTCTTGGTTCAAGGATCCCTGTGCCAGTTTGAGTGGAGGGCGACCGAATTGTGGAACCGATTCGTGGACAGTTTGCAGCCGATTCTAGTGCAGAACTACAACAATCTCCGTGAGCGTGTTGCTGTGTAAGTGTTTGTCTCACTACCTTAATGTTTCTATTTCTAAGGTGTTTGGTTTCTGCCGCCTACTACGATCTGCCCACCGTCTACCGGTCATCTAACTATCCCGCCAGTTTGTTGCCTCCGAGCAGTGTCAACATGACCAAGTCTTATGCTGACCACGTGAGTACATTTCTTTAGAAAATATATGTAGTTTTTTTTTCAGTTGGGCCCTTGCTGGGATGAAATGAGACTTTGCTCGATTGATGGAGTTGAGGTTTGTTTTCCCGTGTTTCGGACTGAAACAGTTTTTCAGAATGAGTCTGAAGTAAAGAAGCAGTCTCGCCTCGCTATGAAGGGAATGATTTCCTTTGGAACCAACATGACACTGTCGACTTTTGTCGCAATTATTCCTCCGATTATCAAGATGCTCCCTCTTTTCTGCCACTACAACAATGATGTTGGGTAGGCTTAATAATGCTTTGGAGGCTATCCACCATGTTTTCAGAGACGAAGAGTTGCAAAAGTCTTGCTCTCGTTTTATGAAGGAATTGCTCCAGGCGGTGTACATCAACGAGGAAAATTCCGAAATGGTTGTATCTGTCTGCAACGAGGTGACGCTTTAAAAAATGTTTTATATTTCTGGTTTTCAGATTTTGAGCTCGCAGCAGTGCTGGTGGAAGTCCAAGGTCGCCCTGTTGGGTCTGATCCGCAGTCTGATTGTCTCCAACATCTTTGTTTTCGAACAGCACAAGGATCGCATGGGTTGGAAAATTTCCCACATTTGTCTAAACATTTTTTTCAGGTCTGATGATTTGTGACCGTTTCTGCGATTCGCAAATAGCCGTGCGTGAAGCGGCAGCTGTCGCCTTCTCCAATCTGGTTCTCTCTGGATTCTTCGAGATCACTACAGCTCTTGTGGTATGTCAGCTTTCCATAGTTTTTATACTTGGTTTTTAGGAGAGATTCCAAACTGCCTGTGCTTCGGACGATGTCGTCTACCGCCACGGCGGTGTTTTGGGACTGGGGGCCATCGTCCTCGCCTCGCCCTACACTGTTCCCTCGTACCTCCCGGACATTCTCATGAAGATCTGCAAATATGCCTCCCAGCCCAACCCGATTAAGGTAGTATTTTCTGAAAATTCAAACAAATACCGTTTCAGGATACCGTGAAGCGAACTCTGTCAGAGTTCAAGCGAACGCACTTGGATTCTTGGCGCGAGCACGAGGCTCACTTCAACGAGGACCAGCTGTGCGTCCTGCGTGACCTCCTCATTTCTCCAAACTACTACGTGTAGCAGTTCACTGACCTGATCTTTGCTCACAATATTATATCCTGTGTACGGTTAGCCTAGATCCTCTCATGCAGTTCTTGCGCTACTAGACGGTGTCATTTCTTTCTGCCCCAAATTAGTGTTTTGTAATGATTCCAGATTATTTAGGTTTCGGTAATGAGGGTGTTTCTGTTTTGACTGCATTTTGTTTTGCTAGTGTTGATTAGGTGTGCGCTCCACCAAAGCTTTACAATACAAAAGTCAATAAATGTTGTAATTAAAGGTATTGATTATTTTTTCTTCGTTGTTAAAAGTCCTACTAATCAGAATATGCAGAAAGTTGCCAGAGGTCACCAACATCTAAAGAAAGCCGAAAGCGAGGGCCTGAGGTATTCAGAACAAGCAGAAAGCTGTCTGAGGTCACTAGAAAAAGCGGAAAGCGGCGGACTGAGGGTTGTTGATAATGGTTGTTGATTCTGGTTGTTTATTCTTTGTAGGCTAAGTAATGATGAAGTTGTTCTTTGTTCTAAAACACAGGTGGAACTGAGTAAAAGTCCAGATTTCGGCGATGGTTCCCAACCCTCGCTTTTTGTTAGCACGTGAGTATTTCCTAAATAGGATTCATCCATTTTGACGTCATCAGCCGACGACTTCAAGGAAAAAGATTCATTATTTCTACGTCAATGCCGCCTTTCGGCCTCTAATTGCTGATCCAAGAAAACATCCGCATGGCTGGTCAAATGCAAACCTCAGAAGCGCAAAACACAACGATACAACTATCCCAACAGCAAACGATACAACTTGTTCAGCTTTCAAAAATGCAGGTGTTTTTAGAAAAAAACAACAGGAGCTTTTAGAAATTTTATGTTTTTTTTTTTAAGAAAAAACGCAACATTTTTTCCTCAATTTTCATTTTTCGTTTTAGCAATTTGAATGTGGGGTTTAAAGCATTTTCGTAACTGTATTTTTATGCTTGTCTTTCATTTCGTAATATTTAAAAACAATGTTCTTTCTTTGTTCTCTATGTGTATTTTTCTGCTGTCATCATCCCTCACGCAATCAATGGTGCTGCTTTAGTTCCGCTTCTGAATGTTGCACTATATCGCACCTTATCAAGAAGATATAAGCAATATCTTCAAACATTCAGGACTGAATGTGTCTCTCCGAGAGGATAGTGTCACCTGAAAACCCTCTATGTCTTCATCGAAAGACGTGTACATCGGAATGATTCGAAGAAGAAAGGCGTGAAGACACCTTACAATTCACCCTTTGAGACAAAGATTTATTACACCGATGGTAACCTCGTTGTACTTAGAATACATAAAGATCACAATCATAAGTTAATCTAGAGTGGCTCCAAACTCCGCCTATTCAATGGTAGCTACATACTTTTCAGAAAAGGAACGAGAGGCTCAGCCTTAATACACACAATGAATTCTTAGCTAGTTAAACGTTGTCACTGGGATACAAAGTGGAACACGGGAAAGGTCACAGCGGTTTTGACAATCTTAAACAGTTGTGTACAGGAAATGCAAAAAAAACTTTTTTTTTTCGATTATGATTACGCGCCCGAAAAGATGGAATGGTGCGATGCACATGAAAATGGTATAGAAGTCGACAGTTTGATTGAAAGTGAAGGTCATCAGCTATTTGATTTAACTAATACCTCGAAAATGCTGTTAAGCGGCGCGTAAAAAAATGTTTAAAAAAGGTGCATAGAATGATTTTGACAAAACTTCGATAACACCTGAATTAGAGAAAGCGTAGGAAGTTTTGGGTGCCTGAAAAGGCTATCGTTTTTCGTAGGAGGTACGAAGACGTTCGAACTCGCGCTTCGTGTTTTCGTGGGCCTGCTTCTCCTGAAACGCATTTTCATTTCTAAGGTTCTAGTTTGTTACTACCGTATTAAGTTGCTTCCTTAGGTTCTGAACAACCATTTCGAGAGCACGCTTCTCCTGATTGGCTCTTTCCATTTGCAACTGAGCCTTAGCCAATTCATTAGCCTCACAGTCATTGGTAGACTCCCTGGCCGAAAGAGGAGCCTGAAATTGCAAAGTTGTCCAGTCTACATAGGGGTCTTTCAGTTGCACTACTGCCTCGTCTCAGTCGCTGTTGGGTGCCAACCTTTCTTGCGTTGTCATCAGGAACAGGAGTGCGGATATACTCATCTGACTGCGCCCTATTCAAGGCAACCGGAGCATTCAACATCAAACACATTTGATCATGCACAGAACTGCTCTGAGGGCTTCTGGAAGGCTGGGGAGCGCTTGAAGACGAACTGCTACAACTAAAATACCAATTTGTTTTATCGATTGTCTTAAATGATAAACCAGGTGCTGTTTGCCCGGACCGCCGCTCCATCCGACCTTTTGGTTCCAAAAGTGAAAGTCCGTTCATCCAGGGAACTTGCAGGACTGCTTGTGGCAGAGTTCGAGTACTCCTTGTTTCTCATACGGAACATTGCCTGGTATGTCAGGGGTTGCCTCGCAAAGGCATCTGGAGTCAGCATTTGCTCCACTCCCTTGACTGCGGCGCAGTGCGGATCTTCGCATCTGAATACACAGTGGCTATTTCCGCTTGATACACATACCCTCGGCGAGGTGATCCATCAGAGGCGGGGGAAATAAGCAGGAAACGAAGGCATTCTTCTTCAGACAGCATTTGATTGATTCTGTCCATGGTTAACGTTGCCACGAGCACTCCGTCAATCTATATCTTCCTACTAAGCACATGGAAATTTATGCAATCACCTCCACAATACGACTTCCTTGACGCAGACCCGCTTTCCATGCCATCTGGTACATTTCCACATCAGTCACTATTCCTTCTTCTTGCACGTGGAAGCCCCAAGTGTCGGTTACTCTTGCACGACGGAGGATCATCTAAATTCTTCAGTGAAACAACTCAAGCTGGAGTACCTCCTTGGTTTCATCTCCCTTTGTGACAAACTGCATTCTTGTGACAAGAGCAGCCAGCTCAGCATCGCTGTTCCCGTTTTCAGGAGCACATCTCAGAAGGAGCATCTCCCCATGGTCATAGTAGATTTTCATGCTAAAGTCAACTGAAACCGGTTGAACTGGAAATTTACCCAATTTCGGCAATAGCCCATCCAATGACAGAATGAGTCGGGGTTGTGAAGAGAGTGGCTCCAGATGGTCTTTCCATCAGAACTAGAGCTTCCTGGGAGACTCCGAAGACACAGCTGACTTTCTACAACTTTCTAAATTATAACCCTGTATTGGCTTTCACCTGATTAGTGGAGTAGTCATTGACATCCACGAGCCAAGACAGGGCTCCCCTCATGTTCACCATATCCGGCTTCGGGTTCACACGCTCTCTTCTTTTCACACTTCCTCCCAAAAAGCGGCCTAAATGGGTATATAACATGTCCTTTATAAAAATGTCTTACTTGCAATCCGGCTGGGACCTTCATTTTGATGAGGACCAACGTAATTCTCCACCAGATCTCTGAGAGCTTCTCGACGGGTACGTGCAGCCATTGTGGCAAACTTCTTAGAGCGATGAACCGCGTTCTCAGCATTGATAACTGAAACGTCGATTCTTCTGTTTAATTGAAAGCTCTACTTTTGGTTAGAAGCCAATCGTGGAAATCGCTGCATTTGCTGAAAGTAGCTCCTGGAGGCACCGGGGGTCCGAAAGGAGGGACTTCCTTCGATCGTGAAACGGCCACACTAAAATAAGGTTGAAACTGTTTAACTACCTTCAAGAACCTGTAAGATACGCTGTCTGTACACGGGTTGTGTACCCGAACAATTATAAACACGTGTTGGAAGTGGCTGCGCACAGTGATTGGGGAGAAGGGCAGGGCACCCGGCTCTTGGAATACAATAGTCACCATGTCGTTGCCGATATGTCGCTTGCGAGAAAGCTAAGAAGATACTCCGTACTTCAGAATCCATTCTACCCAACCTGCTGCTTGTTGCTAGGAGTGAATGGAAGCAGGGTAGATACATGGAACATGATCTCATGAGCCTGATACTCGTTGTAAATGGAGTGCGTACCAGTTGTATCGCCTCTCGTATCAAGTCCTCCCTAGAAATCACCATAAACCCTAATTTCAGAGCCCGTAAACTTACCTTGTATTGATCCCATCCCCTCAGTCGTACCCGTTGACCAATAAAATCTAGGAATTCGTCGAAGCAGCCGGAGGAGTATTCTAAATGGGTTTTTCTTTGATTTTTCTACAGTATGATGGCGTACCATTGTTGTACATCTGTTCCTCAGTGCTTTGTCCGGTGCGACATAACATAATTCCCACTTTGTAGCGGGTGTAAATGGGCTGCTCGTCGATTTTCATTAACAGCTCTTCCACTCGCGCTGTGCCATTCGAAGGGCGCAGCATTCCGAAGCTGATGCGAGGGCATACCTTAATTCTTCCTTAGAACCGACTATAATTAACGTTAATGTTTTCAAAATGGGACATTGGTATTTCCACTCCCTTAGATTTTAGAAAGCTTATGATTTCTATGATAAAAAATTAAATGAATGTTCATTTTGTATAAACATTGCCGAAAACGTGGTATTCGTTTGGGCGTTAGTCATCTCTACGCTGATGTCAACTCTGACTCATTGTAGTCCATGATTTTTCCAAACTAAACTTTAGAACTCTTTAATCAACTTCGCACTTTCAGAACCTCACATCGAGTAGGTGTGTTGTCATTTGGTGACCCTTTTGCAGGAAATGCGTCGCTGTTCCTATTTCTAAGAAATGCCCTGAGAAGTCCAAGTATAACGAATTCTAGCGTTGCTACACTTTGCAAGACCCGTGGTTTTTGTTATAACGTGTGACAAATGGGACCATATGGTCCCACGGTGTACACGATGGATGTATACTCATGATTGAGGCATTTGGCTCAGCCATGATCTGGTTGAAGGAACTCACCAGTTCCAGCAATTCGCGCATGAGGGATCTGTTCTGACGATCGGAGACGTCAGATAGGGCCTCCTCTGGCACGGACACCCTCATTGTGCGAATCTAAAAGGGATTACGGTATTCTCTCTGGGGGTCACTGACGTCGCTGACACGGATGATCATCCTGTAGATGGCTCCTCCTGAGCGATCTGGCTTCCTATCGTTAGCCTCCCTCACCATGCTGATCGCAATGGGTCCCATCTCGTCATCCATTCCCAGATACTCAACATGCGCTAAAAATTTCATTGACCTTGTACCCCTTTTTCGCCCAGAACGAAGCTACAAAATCGAAATCTGAACACGATTGCATGCGAAAAGTCCGTCAATTTGTATTTCGCCCCTGTTACAGTAGTCCTTGGAAAAAAGTGTGGGGGCAGAAATTTATACCCTGACCCTTTTTACTTACATCGTCCGGCAAAGCAGTGACGATAGTAGTAGGATCCGATGTCCTGAGGTTCGATGACTGTTTTCGGCTGCCTGGCGGCGCAGAGACGACCTCCTAGGTAGACATTGGAGACATCTTCCAGGATTCCGGATTCTGATGCAGTATGCTAAAGGCGGTTTCAGCCAAGTCTTGCAGAATGGATACCTCACGCATCCATGTTTCGCACTCATGGGCATCTAGGGCACCCTCTGCTGTGTGACGATTCAGAGTCAGTCGACGGGTAGGCTCACAGCCCAGTTCGTTTCTAAACCAGTTTTAGCCCCCTTTATCACTGATAAAATACCTAAATGCTGGGCAGCTGGCCAAGAGTTCGTTATATTTCCCATCTCCTGAATCGTCCTCACAAGGCGACTGTGCCTGGCTCGCCCCTGAAGCGTCGAAATTATAAAACAAATTGAGAGCGGCGGTATTGATTTCAAAGCGTGCTCTCGATTTTCAATTTCCTGTTATCTACTCATCTGATGCGCACTTCTGATAGATCGACGTTATCATATCTACGAATGTTCATTCCGATAATTGCCCAGAGGGCAAGTGAGGGACAGGAAAGTGTGGCGGAAAGTGAAACGGAAGACTGGGGAACGTGTTCTCTACTCTTACCTGTGGGCTTGTCATCGAACGATGTGCTCGCTAACCCAAGGGACCACCCAGCCGCCAAGGACAAGCAGTCGTGGAAGGCGAGCAGCCGTGGATGCGGCGGCCGCCATTCCCTAAATTAAACTTGAACCGATCCTCCTTTTCTCCACGAACCACTGCGAGTCGTGGGGGTGATGATGGTCGGAGTCTGAAGTTGTGGACGGCAGTTCTGTAGGTACGGCTGACTGCACGGCACACGGCAGTACGTCAGGCGTATTCCCTACAATTCCGGCTACAATAAGGCTTATTGTCCTTTGACTTTCGGATTATTAATGTTGATCAACTCATTGCTAAAGGTTGGAATTTGGGGGGGGGGGAGGAGAGAAGGGAAATCAGGGCAACCTCTCCCCAGGGCTGGGAGCTACTGGAATGCCGCCGCGCGCACGCATTGCGTGGGACTTGTAATTGTAGGCAAGGTACCGCCCCCTGAAAGATATGCTACGTAGGGGGAGGGGTACGGTAGATTCCAGAATTCCAGAAGGACTACGGTGGATGTATAGCGAGCGGAGGTAGAGCAGCCGAATTGAGGCCGTCGCGATGGACGAATGGCGTTCATGACCTAGCAACCGCTTCGTATGTGGAATCCAGGTATTCCAATAGAAAAAGCCATTCCCGTGGGTAGTATATAGAAGACTAAAACCCGGATGTTCAGAATCTTGTCAAAATGCAAAGACAAAACTCAGCAATTTTACGGTAACTTTTAAGTTCAAAAGGGTCATCCGCCTTCTCTTTCAAACACGATTCACTGTTGCTAATTAGGTTAACCTCAATTACGCGTATTTTCCCCAACATCTTTCCAAACTACGGCTGTATTTCACAGAATTATCATAACATTTGCAAAAGAGGCGGGTGCTTCCTTTATAATGGAGTTTATGAAGCATCTATTGAAGATAATGCTAATTTTTGTGATCAAGGAAGCCATGTGAAACATCAAGTTATTTAAAGTTAAGCTTAAGTTTGGTTACATAAAATTTCTGAAAACTACGTTAAAAACTGATCAAGTTATTCTGTTATAACTCAATGGAAGTTGATATGTTGTTATAAAGATTTCTAGAAAAGTTTACAAAAAAAACAGTTACTACTTATGATAACACATTTGAAATGGTTTTTTTAAAGTCTTTAGGGTTTGTCTTCTAAGGTGCTGTGGTTCCTCTTAAGGTAACTCTTAAGAGCTGTGAAGTTGATCTGAATTTATTTTGGAAGATTTTGGAAGACTTGCGGATCAGACAGTTTTCCGACGATGTCGCTTTAAACGCGTTCAATAACTACTCTATTCTTCTATTTGCCCTATCCCTTTGATAGAATAGAAGAGGGTATCATAAGGTAGTGGACAGGTCAAGTTGCACTCAGGAGATTAAGTTGGTTTGGGCGGAACAATGCTCCCCAAAATGAACGTCGGCAACGAATGGCGCAGGGGGCGGGATTGAAGGAAGGGGGCGGGTACGGGGCGATCGTCGGCACATTCTTGCCTCGGGATTCATTTCTTTTTGTCGTCGTTTAATTACCGTCACCTCTCTTTTTGCCCAGGCGCGGTTGCGCCCGGCTGATGATGGCAAGGGCCCCGAGAGTGATACTGTGAAGACAGGAAATGGATTACCTCCGATGACGACGGCTATCACTGAACCGCGTCGGTTGAAGATCTCTAGCGCACGAGCGGTAGCCCCGCAACAGGCGTCGCCACCCGGCTCCATACGGCTCAAGGCCGCCCTATCTCCTTCCGAAACGGCATCGCAGGGATCTGGAAAAATGAAAAATGAGTCACAGAACACAGTACAAATCAAGAGAAAATGAAGTTGGTACAGGGGGCACAGTTTCCAAAACATACGGTTCGGCTTAGAAGTCAAGGATTTCTTGAACGGAAAATATCCAAGTCTCGACATTGTCCAAAATGGTGATAACATCTGATATCTGGCATTGTAATAGCATCTGTTATGCCTGTTTGCTTGTTATGAAGCCATGTAAACCGTGATTCATTTGACGCAAGTAATACGCTTGGGCTACAAAAATCAGCTGGAAAGCTGTTTATTGGAAGCGGAATACAAGAAATGCGGCCAGCCTCCTAAAATTAAGGTGACGTGCAAACAATCTCGACCAGGAGAAAGAGGAAGACGCAGAAAGTAAATGGAAAACGTGACAACAGCTAACAAGAAGTATTGGAATTTTCAACAGAAAAGCTTGAATGACAGAGGGGAAAGGGACACTTTCTTTTGCAACAATTGGCGCAAAAAATCAGGTAAAAAATTCGTGGAATCATATAACGATAAAATACTGTATTTGAGAAAGCTTTGCAATTCTGAAGAAATTAAGAAAGCTTTGAAAGAAAATTAAGGAATGGATGTGTGAAAAAAACATAAACAAGTAAAAATATACAGAGAAAGTTGCTTTTTTCTTGAAAACGTGCTTAGAAAAATGATGAAAAGTGGTAAAAGAAAGAGTTTTGTTTTCCAGGATGAGCAGATTTGAAATTTAAAAAAAATTGAAATCCTTATTAGAAGGTTCGAATTGAATAGCGAAATTAGAGAAACAGAAGGAGAGAGAGAGAGAGAAGAGAGAGAGAAAGAGTAAGAGAGAGAGCCAGAGAAAGAAAGCCAGAGAGAGATAGAGATAGAGAGAGACAGAGAGAGGGAGCCAGAGAAAGATAGAGAGAGAGAGAGAGAGAGAGGCCAAGACAGAGGGAAACAGAAAAAGAGACTGTGATTGATTTTAAGTTAAGTTAAAATTTTTTAAAAAGTGCTGGAAGAGTTACCCCTCTGTTTATTGTAGTCAGCCGCTTTAATCAACGTTCAAAGCAAAATTTTAATGTTTAAGTCAGAAACTAAGAGGAAATCGAAGTCTGCCGGAGGAAACCCGACTAAAAGAAAACGAAATGTCGCATAAATGAGTCAGCTACGAAGCTTCGAGGCCGCCGCATGTGTTCGGAAAAAAACCCGGCAGCTGGTCCTTAACCACCACAAAAAGCGAGTCTCGCGGAGTGGGTGCCGCCCGCCAACTTGAAGCGGTACACACAGTTTTGTAGCAGCGATCGATACCAGGCAGTAGAAAATTTCACTACAAGTGTTCGCCGGAAGGAAAAAATAAACAAGCACTGTTTGCCCCCGTCTCAGCGATTGGAAATTGACCTCAAACAAAACCGCCACTAAAACACGAAATTGGCGGCATCCGGGGGCCTCAACAAAACACGCCATAAAGGTTTTTGTTTTAATTACAGAGAGAGTTCCAAACAATGCGGGTAAGTGCTGGAAAAAGTTGACTGCTCTCTTCTTAGACGTCAATGTTCTTCCTGCCAATCCACTTTTCCCGCTCGCCGCGTTCGGCCGTCAGTGCATTCATTCACTCAAGTCGCCGCCATTGTGAATCCGCTGGGATGTGACCGTTTTTGTGTGGCACTAGAATTTCGATCGCCTTGTTTTCCTCCTCTCCCCAGCCACAGCGAATTCGCGTGCGTAAGTGTGCGCGTCGGCGGCCGGCCCATGTTTCGTGGGAAAGCCCGAATTGTGCGGACTCCGTGGTCGCCGGATATGAATGGCTGACATGTTGTGAGCACGTCGCTCAGCCCCGGCGACGCCCCATCAAGCACACCGCTAATTAGCATATCTGCCGCTTCGACAAAACGACAGAAACCCTCTGATTACGGGAGAGCGTTTTCCCCCGCGCCGTCTTTTATGGCCGGTAGCCAGGTGAAACGAAAAAGGGACGGAGATCGAATCGCTTGTTTACGACAGCAATTTGCAGTCAAATTTTGTACAAACCAAACGAAACTAATCACGAACGGTGATTTTGGCGAGGGATTTGCCAGGGACGGCTGCATTACGAATAAAAGAAAAAAGTTCGTGGGCTTGAAAGGAAGGGCGGGCGATTCAGTTACAGAGAAAAACTGGAACAATTGCATCTAGCCAGAATCTAACAATTGCATCTGCACTAAAAGCTAAGAGAACGCAAGGATTAGAAAAAAAGAAAAAAACTTTTAAAGGAAAAGTTCTTATTCTTAAAAGTTATTAAAAGTAAAGCTTATTTAAAAGAAAGTTCTCTTATTTCTAAATTCTTTTAGAAAAACAATTATCTTTAACTTATCTTAATAAATTTGTTATTATTTTTCACTCAAAGGTATCATCAGCCTCATTTTCAAATAATAATAATGCAAATGGTAGGTCACTCATTTCAATTAAGATAATGTTTCCAACATCCCTCCAAGCAACGTTTTTTTTTCAGAAAAGGGCTGATTAGCATTAGATTAGCGTTTTTTGAAAAATAGGCTGATGACCCTTTTAAAAACTACTTAATTTAAATAAAACTAAACTTTCTCAACGTAAAAACAATGAATACGCTCTTTTTTCGGTCTAGTCTCTCATTTTAGCTTTTTGTTCCAATTTGGCTATAAAAAAGTCTCCGAAAAACAAGTTCATTTCTCACCTAAGGCTAATCCTTAGGTTACTAAGGTTTAAGGAGTAGCACAATTAAGGTTTCTAAGGCTTAATCAATGTCAGCATTTTTGCTTAATTTAGTTCTCTTTTGCAAATGCTTTGTGGTCGATAATATTGAATTTTCTAATCTCACCCTTTCAATCTCGTTCTTTGGGTGGCCTTTTTTGCCGCTTCTATTCTGGGAAGATTTCCGTCGAATTTCAATTTGCTTTTTTGGTCGGATCCGTAATTGGAAAGCAAATCTAGCCAGACTTTATGAAAGCGCTTAATTACCCAGCGATGCACGGCTGAAGGGCTAGGGAGACCCTACAATCAGGAAATAGCCACCTTCGTTTGCCCGTTTTGAGGAATAGCCACAATCATCCCCCTGACCGAAAGAAATTGTCAAACCTCTATTTGGTACAGATGGAGAACGCAGAGAAGGCGAATCTCAGGAAATCGGCGGAAATGGAAAATTCGAGAAAATTTCCGACAGAGTCCTGGACAACGGAATAATGGGAGGGCTGCGATCAATGTGCTGAGATGTGAGTTCGGTTGTTCATGGGGAGGCGAACTTGGTGTGGCCGAGTGTGGGACGAGGTTGATTGCCTGAGGCGACCGCTCGCGTGGCAGACGCGACGCGGCTCATGCCTGCGCGCCCCTATCCACATGAATCAAACGGCCCCCAACACACACAGCATATGTATACACGCCGCAAATCGGGCCCGAATAGCTCACTCTGAAATCCGAGAGCTCTGCCCGCCGCGGCGCCCGCGCGCCCCGCGCGCTTCTCCCTGTGCGAAAAACATTAGACAACCCCAGGCGTACGCACGCTAGGTTTTTTTCCTGCGCGGCGCTAGATTAGTGCAGGTTGGCGCGGAACACCCTCGACGGCAGTGACAAATGGCCCCGCGCACAGCTCAGCCGCAAAATCAGCTGTTCCGGATGAGGCCTCGGGAAGAGCAGGGACGATCCCAAAAAAAACATTCAATCAATAGTTACCGTAATACTCAAAATACTTTACTCAAAATACAGATCGTAGTTTTAAGAAATTTCCAATTATCATATACTCGGAAAAGCCATTCCAAACGTTTCACGTGAATCGTTTACGTAATCCACCAACGAGGAAACCACGGGGGCGTGGGATACAAGGTCAGAAACTGTGGTTTGAGATTTGTTTTTATGATACTTTACTTCCACCAGCTTGAGAATTTCATGTTACTGATCATTTATAGGGACGTTTCAGAGGAGGTTTTAAAGAAAATATCGACCCATAAACGTTTTATTCTAGGTTTATTCTAGGAATCTTGTAATAATCAATGAGTCCTGAAAATAGGTTTATCTTTCCTCCGATCTTTTGCGAAAGTGACCACTTCTTGAAAAAGTGTTTTTGTTTTGCAATTTAAACTTGGGGTTTCCAAAAATTAGCTTATTCTTGTACCCCTATGAAGTTGGCCGAGGATGAAGTTTTGAAACTGTTTTTCAAAACTTTTTTGTTTTCAAGATTCGTCGGAAACCAAAAACAGTTTATCTTGCTCAACCATTAATCGTATTCATCACTTCCAACAAAGCTGAAACGAGAGCCGTCCTGAAATGTTTGTGAAAATCGTTTAAAAAACATTTATTTCGTTTCAAACGTAATAGTTTCCAGCTAGTTTTGTAGTAAACAACAGTTCCGAACATGCAAAAGGATGTAAAGGAGGATTCGAACTACCCTATATATTTTTGTTGTTGTTTGCAATGGCCGAGTAACAAAGTGGCCGGACTGGCACCCAACACTACCCCATTACGAACCCCCCCCCCCCCTTCGGCAAACCTTTTTTGCTACATTTGTTTTATTCGAAGAACAAACTAGAGTTTTTGCTGACTTACATTATGAAAACTTTTTTCTAACTTCTGAAAAAAATGTGTGGGGCCACGGGCCACCTTTGCTTCCAACTTCCAAATCAACTTCACATTGTTTCCACCTCCTAAAAGTTATGTAACTTGAAATTGGCATACGGTATACCGTCAAGAACCCTTACATAGGCTCTGAAAAGTAATGTTCTCTCGGGAAGGGTTGTCATGAGCTTGGTCGTTCTTTTCCACAAAACAGGACATATATCAGCCTGGCGGAACACCCATTACGGTCGCCAACACTATTATTTAAACACTGTTTTAAGGGAACTTTATTTGAATTGTTCAGGATAGCCATCCTAACAAAGACAAAGCCGTGCGCTGGTCGTACAGTCGGAAGTTTGGCTTTCCGTAGGCTGAAAATCTATTTTGATATCACAAAAAGCACCTGCAAGGTCTTTGTTTGCGTCCATCAAACACCTGAACTCATCAAATCGCTCCTAGAATAACAGGTTGCCAAATTGAAAATGAAGCAAAAGGGGGAGACCTTATAACTTGGATCTTAGTTGAGTTAAAGTTTTAATTTTAAAAAGTGTACTTATCATCAAAAAGATGAAAAACTTCAAAATGTAATGGCAAAATTTACATATTTTGTTTGCGTGAAATTCTTCTATAAGATAATGTCTATAAAATTGTGCACCCTTAGCTCAAACCGTTTGTCCAAACCGTGAGAATTTGGCCTGATGTGGAATCAATTAAAACTAGTACAAGATCAACAACACAAATCTAAATTGCGCTACTACAGCCAGCGTGGGTGTGAGAAACGTGGGCGAGGCTAAATTGTGTTTGTGGTTGTTACATATAGCAGCACACGTGTTCACACGGCATGGGTGATTTCAACTAATTCGTATGCAGAGATATCAACAGCAGAATTAAGGGGTTGCCAGAAATAGCAAAATATTTGTTTCCACTGCAAATCAGTATGTGGACTTGAAATTTATTTTGAACTTTCGACAAACGTCATTGATTCTAATCTGTTGTCGGTTTGTTATCTTTGCTACTTCTGTAAAACTGATTTTAACTACACTTGTCAAATTTTGGTAAGAAACATGCCCGTTTTCATCATAGAGACTCATGTGATAAAGGATTGGTCATTAAGTTGTGCAAAAATGAGGATAGAATAGGGAAAGTTTAAAAATTCAGCCTACACGGGCAATCATGAAACACTCACATTTGTATAAAAGCATACAAACGAATAGTCAAGTCAACACAGGATCATCAAGTTCCACAGAAACGCCAAAACTAGGACAAAATCGTCAAAATCGTTTTGTAAATGCATTTTGGGTTACCAAATGCTCTTCTGATTTGGTTCATGCAGTTAGTTATAGCGAAAACCTCTTTTCGTGAAACTTACATATCTCTCGCCGGGTTTACAAAAAATCTTCTATTAAAATCAACTTTAACAAGACAACTTTGAAATTCAGCATAATAAGCCGAACCTTAGACCATTTGCTTTTTAAAAAAATGAAACCGGGACGGGTCGCGCGAAGTGTTTATAGCTAAGATGGCAAAAATGTGGTTTCATGGTTCATTAGTGATTTTCGTCAAAACTATTCTTTTAAGTCAAAAAGTTAATTTAATAAAATATAGCCGTGTTGCGGTTTTTGACACCGTGGAAAGAAACATTAGTCAGAAATCAAAAAAACCGAGTTTGTGCAATTTGGACCATTTTTGGCTGACATAAAGTAACCAGGGGAACCTACTTTATAAGTAGTTTTGTAGTCGGCGGATCGTAACCCGTGTTGAAAACTCGATGTTGGCATAAAACGGTCAGAAATGTGTTTTGACGTCAATTTAACGAAAATTCAGTGTTAACTGAAAGTGTGTAGTTTTTTTTAAATTCTGTAAAAATATAGCATAAACGCATTGTTTGTTTAAATTTTGTTTATGTTTTCACTTTGTTTTGCTTATGTTTCAGTGTACTTAAATGTTAGAATTCTTTTCTTCTGACCACAGCTGTTTATGACCAAAATGACAATTTTGAGCTACTTTATAATCATTTTTGTAGTGGGATGGGCAAGAAGAAGTTCAGAGTCCACCTTATCTTTTCGAACTACAACGTGCAGAAATACGATTTCGTCTTAATTCTGCTTATCGGACTCCACCAACTACACCGTGATATCATCATAACCGTTATATCATTTGCTATGACTTTATCAGCTCATAAATCGCAATACTTTCGCAATCCCACATCCGTTATCGGGAGCAGACTGTCTATTGTGCACTGGGAACATATGAATAATGCATTTGCATTGAGAATCTGTAGTTTCCTGAAAATATGTCGTTTGATTACAAAAGTATAGCTACAAGTAAGCTTCAAAAGGGGACACCTTACGGATATTTAACCGAAAACACGTTCCAATGTAGTCAGATGATGCAATCCTACGGATTTCTTTAAAAAATGCGGATAATTTTCGCAAACAAAGGGGTTAAAAAATGCACTCATTTTTGTTTTGTTATTAAAAAAGTTTTTGATCTTTATCAGCCACAGTTGTTGTTTTTTATTTAAAGAATATACGATAAATGCCTGAAATTAAGATCTTTGACAATTGTGGCCCTCTTTTTTGATGTGTGAATTGACTGGACTACAAACTACACCTTAAATACAAAGTTTTACAACTTTC
The DNA here is from genome assembly GCA_022343465.1 of Oscheius sp. G VE-2021. Classification (NCBI taxonomy): domain Eukaryota; kingdom Metazoa; phylum Nematoda; class Chromadorea; order Rhabditida; family Rhabditidae; genus Oscheius; species Oscheius sp. G VE-2021. The sequence continues at coordinate 2,171,034 of JAJQXH010000055.1, forward strand.
TAAAATTTCAAACTTTACCTTGCACATTGAATAATTTCGGCAGACTATGAAATCATGTCAGACCACACAAGATACGGTAACAAACTACATACCTCATTGACGGCCACGTGAGCCAAACTTATGTTTGCTGATATAATTTGCAACATACCCTTACTCTATCAGTTAATTAAACGGATGTTTTTGCTCCTGAAACCAATGTTCGAATTGAGTGGTAAAACATGATCACGTTTTTATGCCGAGAGGTCAAGGAATTTACCACATTTTGTGACAAGATAGGATGTGCTTTTGTTGTCATTGAAGTGTGCCACTTGTCGATTTGATCTTTCCTATCGGTGAGGTTTCGTTTCAATGAAACGCTCGTTTGTAAGTGTAAACAAGTCTGAGAACACTTTCCTTGAAGCACTCTTTGCAGCACTTTGTAGTTTGTGCTTTTGTAAATCGTAATGATTTCGGGTGCTGATTGGCGACGAATGTGAATCAAACACCTTCTAAACGACACACACATACTCGCACACTCACATACTCAATACTCACATATACACTCACACCCTCAAACACCCACATACTCACATACAAACATAATCACACACTCACACATTACCACATTCCCACACTTACACACTCACACACTAGCACACTTTTATAGAGAGTTTTAAGATTGATCGACTAGATTAGCAGATTTTACTGAAGGCACACATGTTATGTCTTCACAATTCCGTCACAAATTTTCTGATCTGAATACCTGGTTTGAAACTGTTAGTAATTGTAATTATTACTACACTTTTCCCACCAATTCAAAAAAGAACAGATGTTTGTAATAAAATGCTAGTTTATTATATTATGAATACAAATGTATTTACAAGCGTGAGGTTACGGTACACACCGCTAAAGCTGTCCAAAAACAAAACAAATGATGTCAATTTGCCCTTTTGTTTAGAATGATACACGGGACTGCATGAGACTGCTGATCACAAAGTTTTTCTGCAGAAGTTCTTCCCTTACACGTTTGAGTTCAGCCTCGTTTTCTCTCAGAAGCCGTCGGAGTTCCTCGGTTTCATTGCGTAAAACTTTCACTTGATCCACTTGTTGTCGCATTTGAGCTCTGAAAATTTCAGTTAAAATAGGATAGGATTCTAATTCTACCTGTATTGTCTTGCATACAACCTCCTATGCTTTCTCTTTTGGCTTGTCGGATCATCTTCATCGTGAATTTCTTGCTGAGGTCTACCTCTTTTAACTCGAGATGCACCCGATTCAGGGCTGTAGGATTGTCTACTCTAAAAAGAGACATAGGTGAAGTTTAAATGAGTTTGCTTACCAGATCTGGGCTCCCAGAAGGAGATGAACCGTTAGATTCACAAGAAACCGGTTCAGTTTTAGTAATATTCAAAGGTTGGGTTGAGGTGTCCGAAGTAGAAGCGGAATTAATTGAATGACTCAGCAGATTACTAGTGTAGAATGGTAGGAATTGCATGAGTTGCAAGTTGGGGTCAAAGGGAAGTCCCTGCTGACCCAGTTGGAGTGAGGCAACCAGCTGCGGGTAGGCGACAGCCATCTCTGATAACAATCACCGATTCGTAAAGCTATATAGTTGACTTTATCAATACGTCATACCGGAAGCTTATCGGGATCGAAGAGTGAATGTGTGTTTGGAAGGAGGATGGCGAGTGGGCCGTTCCGAAATTGTTAGTCACTGTCGACAGCGAGGAGCCAGAATAGACAAAAACAAGGCACTGAACGACCCTGAATCACTGCAACAATACGGACGACAACAGTCAAATGCATATTTGAGTAGCACTTACAAGGTAAAAATACTTTCAAACCCCATGTCATAGTATGAAATTTCTCTTTTAACAATATACCTATTTACATTACAAATTTAAACAAGCTTAAGTGAAAAGTAGATTTCAATTGAATTTCCTACAGAGAGGGGAAAAGATATTGCGTTCTTATTTCTGGCTCTGCTATAAAAACACCCAATTTCGTAACGATTGGAGAGAAATCACGAATTGTGAAATAGTGCCCAACTGTGCACAAGATTAGTAGCTTTTTTTCATTTACCATGATTTTAAAGAGTTAAGGCACTGAACGAAAACTGTAAACGAAAATAACCCTAATGCTAATTTTTGCCCTGTTACATTTTGAATTTCTCCCTCTTTACAACCGAAATTGGTCCCAAAATCACAATTTTGCATGCATTGAATTTGAAAAGATTACAGATTTTAAAGGATTTTTAATTATATGATTTCAGCTTTCGTGTTTTTGTTTTTGTCACCCCTTTTTTAAATTGTAGCCAACTTCATGAAGCCTTTTCTAATTTTAGCCGCAGGTGTCTAATGATTTCTCCTTTTGTTTTCAGTTTCAGCGGAAGAAAAACACATTTCGTAAGGCGTTGTAGCGTTTGCTTTCGAAACGGTGATTCATCCGGCGGCAGACGGCCGATCGGCCCTGTTTGTGACCCACCATGCCCTTGTCCTCCCCCTTCCCCTGTTATTCCTATTACTTTTCAGCTGCATTCTTATCCAACTAGTTGGAAATTAGCTAATCTTTTTAGGCTTTTGATTAATAAGTTTATAAATACAAGCATTTGTGTTTTACGTTTGAACATAACACATGTGTTCACCCAAAATTTGGCAGAACTGATAACTGAAACTTAAAAGTCCTTTAAAACGGTTCTCTATGCGGTTTTTTCTTTGAAAAACAAATGTAGCTGAGTTGTTGATATGCAAATATGCTCATTTACGAAACTGTCTACTAATGTAGTTTACAAAAAGTAATTGAAAATTTAATGTAAGCGTTTTAAACTACAGATATAGACCTGCTTTTTGGAACCATTGAGTGATTCATTGTTAAGCCTGTTTCGAAAGAGGGTGACTAATGTTGCATCTCCTCCCTCGTGACTCTTCCAGTTTCTTCTTTTATTTCGATTTTTCAGCCACCTCCAATGGCTGAATCTGAAAACTCTCTTTAATTTATTTCAGGCAATGTAGGGCTGCCCCACCCAGAAAGATAAACATCGGGGAGTTCCGTGATGACGTCGATCTTCAAATTCCGTACGTATCTTTTAATTCAGAGGACACACCCTTTTCTACGGGAAATAATCTGTTTCTAATGACGAAGCACTCTTAGCACAATCTACAAAATATTTACGCTATCTGGGCTTAGGTTTTGTAAAAACGCACGGTTCCAAAGGTTGCAGCCACTTCCGGTGACTCATAGAACAACCGCATTGCTCACTGTTTTGAAACCAGTTATAGTTTCATTTTTATTGTACTACTATGGAATTTTACTATTTGATTAGTTTGTTTTCATCGTTTCGTATTTTGGCGACAACAGACAGTCACTCGGGTGACTGTAGCATTGCTCATTGAACGCAAGGGAGAAATCTATTTTTAACGCAACGCATTTCCACAGTGCTGCAGAGATTTGCAATTTAATCTCACTTTTCAGCTATGGGAATTTGTCCGATGTTTTGTCGGCGCCGGGAATATCATCCGATTTTTCGCGTCGTTGGAGAACAATGTTCGGCAAATAGCCAGAGGCCGACAGAGAGAATGTCTGCCGACGAAGACTGCAGACCGTTTTTCAGGTAACGAAAACCATATCTTTACAATCATTTATGGTCACAGAATATCAGAAAACGTGCCTACCGTGAATATCGCATTTTGTTAAAGGGAAGTAAGGGGGACGATCATATTTCTTTTACTATGTACGACAGGCTAAATGAAAATGCATATTTCAACATCTTTAAGCCACATTTGAATGAAACGTTCATTAGGGCTTTGAAAACGAGAAATTTGCGGTTTTTGGCCCATCGAAAATGGAATTTCGCACCGAAATTTACTTTAATTGTTTGCCAACTATGAATAAATACAAAGCGGCAAATTGAAAATTGGGTTGCCTATACCATTTGGTGCAAAATCCCATAGGTAATTAAACTGTGAATTTTTGGAAAACGACGAGTTTTCCTGACCGACCGATTTCCGACTCTTTCGATGCCCGCCGAAAATAACCCGATGCTTAATTTTGAAGTATTCTTTTGAATCACAATAGAATCTATACATGAAAATCAAACTTTTTTCTTGGAAAATACTTACATTTTTGCAATTGCAACAAAAGGCAAAACCAAAACCTTGCAGGGGATTAGAACTCATGATCTTAACCCAGCCCCTAACCAGTTAAGCCAACTGGCCACAACTTTCTTAAGCCGAGGAACATCGAAAGAATAGGAAATTGTTCAGAAATAACTCGTCGTTCTCGAAAATAATAGTCTTTTAACAAAAACTGGAGGCGCGTTTGAGTTTAGACATATTGGATGATTGACCAAATGTTGGAGGTCCTCCATGGTTTTTCAGAGAGCTCTTGGAACCTCTCCCTAGTATGTATTCGTGTTTTTATAAGGTCTTAGGGTTGTACGTTTCATAAAATCTTAGAGAACTATGTGATGCAATATGTTAAGTAATATGGTGATGTATTTATGTTCCACTGCTGACGTATTGGCTCCTCAAACAAAGTTACCTTATTTGAGTGTTATCAGCCAACCAAAAACAATCTGGGGCAAGACTGACGTAAGTACCTTGTTATCTTCCCTTATGAATTTAATAATCGTTTTTTGAAGTTCTATCTTTTTGCGACTCATCGCCCTAATAACCGTATAGGCTATAAAGATGATTTCACGATTCTGAAGTTTTGTCATGCAAACATCGCCGTTCACTTGGATTGCTCCGTTATCTCTCTTGACGAAAGTTTTAGTGGCTACGGCGTTGACACAATATGGACAAAGCATTATGCAATTGAGCACAGACTGCACAGATTCACAAATTGATAAATCTTTATTAAGGGGTTTTCTTTCAGGAGTTTCTTTCTGCCTGGGATGCCGGTTGCAGCCACCTGATTTCAAGCTTTCTTCGAGCGACGGATGTCTCTGAATCAAATGATGATATGGTAGACCTCCGTCGACTTGTCAAGTTCAAAGAGATTATTTTGTCATTACTGTATTACTTTGTGTGTGATTACTGTATATACCCCATTTGTCATATAAACCAGCATAAACCATATTGATCTTTTGATAATACAATCCACGGCCTTATCTGTGCAATCAAAATAGAATGGGAACTAACAGCACGCACCGTATCAGGGAAAGGGATCGTAAAGAAATACCAGATTTTGTAATTCTGTTACAAATTGGAAAGGATTTTCCTCAAAACATTTAGGATCTTTCGACGGTAATGATTTCCCTTTTGCTTAGATTTCTAAACGTTCAAGCAGAATGACCTTGCAGAGACTTCAGTACAGTGACAGTCGAATGATGCATCAGCTATTTTGCAACGTGGGTGTCAAGATGATATCTAAGGATTTCGCAAGTGTCTTTTGAAACATCAACCTCCAAAATGAGAGGGTTTGAAAATGTTTCCCTAAACTCAACTAAAGGTACATTTGAAAGTAAATGCTTCATGTCAACAAAAGATTAAAACACTTCACAAAATAGGTGCCCACCCGCTGGCCAAACAGGGGGCAGAGCTGAAATAGGCCATGTCGGACCGGTCCGCCTGGTTACCTAATTTTTTCACAAGGAAGAAAAACGACTTTGAAGTACTTCTAGTTTCTATTTGATCAATTATGAATTGAGAAAATAAAACATACATGAATTGAACCGTCAAGATCGAACCAGGTTTCAAATGTTTGAGGGAAGTCTGGGTAAACGGGCCGTGCAATATCGTAAAACGGGTGACTGTAGTTTGTAGTCAAAAATCTGGGCAATCGCTAATTTCTACAAGCACACTGCCAAAATGTTTTAAATTGAAAATTACCTTATAAAGATCATCTTGTTGTTTCAAATATTTCTCAATTATAATTTTAATGGTGTAATTTTAATTTGACTTTTTTTGTAGGAACTTTAATTTTGTGAAATGTTTTCTTTGATTGATTATATAGAAAAAAAGAAATTCTAAGAACAAGTTTGCTTTTTACTTTGTTTTATTGAAGAGCTTAAGCAATTACATGTTTCAATAGAAGCAGTTTTCAGTTAAATTTAAAGGGTTAACGAAAATGAAATGTCACAATTATTTCATTAAAAAAGAGGGCTCAATAAAATTACAAAAATGACATTTTCTGAGTTTAAATATAGCAACTTGATCGAAAAAGAAAATTCCTCTTTGTTCCTATTTCAGAATACCACAAATTTTACCACGTGTTGTTTTTTTTACCTAATTATGCGCTACATTTGACTTATGTTTGTTTGATTTTGGCATTTGCAACCCCTTGTTGAAAGATAGTTTCCATTTTTGTCTGATCCCATTTTTGTCCCGCCGACAATAGCAAAAGATCAACCACTGCTTCGGCAACTGTGATTCAAGGTCACATGGCAGACAGGACTTTCAGTCATATCGTAACTGTGGCTCCACCGGGTAAGCGTAGAAATCACAGTTTCTTATCTGCACAGGCTGTCAGCTTTGTGTCCCAAAGTCACGTCATCTGCGACTACGGTAGGGGCGGGTGAAACGGCACCTTTGGCCTGAATCATATTTTGAATTGATATTTTCAAGCATTGGCTGGAAATCACCTTTGAACGTTAGATGGTTTCGATAAAATGATAGAAAACCTCTTTCGCTCGCCGAAGCATCCCTCATTTCCGATGGAAATGATCGGGCAATGTTCATACCTGGAACTTCCTACAATCCGCTTCTACAATTAGATTTGCAATTGGTGCCGTCAGGTTAATTGAAGTGTGGGATTAGTGATTAGGGTTAATGATCCCTCGGAACCTGCGGAAGTAATGAGGGGATGCGACGCCAACGTCATGCTAGAGCTCACTCAGAGTACTTCGGATTGTTGTGTTGAAACAGCGGAAGAGATTACTTCATCTCGGACAACCGCAAACCATCAGCGACGAGGAGAAAGGGGTCTTTTTCCCCTTTATCTCGTATTTCAAAGCATGGAAAGTTATTCAAGAAAATGAATAACATTTCGGGGTGCAACTGCGTCTTTGGGAGAAACCTGCATCCGAAATGCCATTTTTTGCAATTCCTGGTGACAGGCACCTGAGATATCCGGCATTTTAACGAAATACGTGTACGTTGTTTACGCGCCCGTCCAATCCATCGGTTGATCGACTTTTTGACCGTCACTTCCGAATTTTCAATTTCCGCCGTAATGATCATCATAGGAAAAATACAAGTCAAAAAAGGTCCCTATCGGTTACTTTAAACACTGCCCGTTCCGGGACCTCTTACCAGGCAAACAACCAGGGTTTGGATTCTCTCCGAAGCAAGCGTTTTTATTTTTATTAAAACAAGAAACGAATTAATAAGATGGTTTTATTAACAACAAATGGTTCTTTCGAATAATCCAAAACCTCTAGTTTGTCTGGTAGAATACACGGCCCAAGGCCGAGAATTCAGAGCGGGCCGCCTGGATCCACCCTTGCCTCGATTGGTTTTTTGCTTGTTAAATAAATTAAAGGTTGCTACATCTTTGAGTGGGATGCCTATTTCACTTTATCGATCAAATTGGCCTTAAAATCAAACTGAATAGGGTGTTGTGACCGCAAACATCGATCGGTATATGGTTGAACCTTCTTATCAGCCTCTACTATTTGGTTAGCATGCCGTTCTCTGAGTATAGTCTGATGTCTCAAGTGCATAAAATAACCAGGAACTTGCTCCCCCCGTTCCAGACATTTAGAGGTCATATTGACCAGCCGGCTGTCTGCCGCAGCGGCCGGAGAGAGATTCGCTAATGTTCTTCTCATGAGGCGGCGCTGTTTTTTGCGGGCTGCAGCGTGTCATGTTCATATGCTCTAATCAATTAGGAATATTTGTTATTAGCGGAAGAGACGAGCCGCAAAATACATTCCATCCGCGAGGGAATGCTGCGCAGCTAAGTAGCTTCGTCCGCCGTTCTCCTCCGGCTTATTTTGAAATCTCTTCGGCCCATCGCTGGATTAGCGCATGTTTTATGTGTTATTTCGAATTTAGCAGAGATTAACCTTTAATATGTCTTAATGCTGCCACGGAATTACCTTTGAAGAAAGGGCGGAGAGTCTTTTCAAAGTGTCAATGCACGAAAGATTGAAACGCAAAGGTAATTCAAAAGTGACAAATTTCAAAATTTACCGAAGAAACACTAAAAGTGCATTGGGTGCAACATGTGCATATCCAAACTTTCCAACCAGTTTTACTCTTTTCCAAAATCAGTAATAATTGACTAGTTATCCTAAAAAAAGGAATCTGAGTAAATTATATACTTTATATCCATTTTCATCCAGGAAAATGAATTTTACCAAAGTTTTCTAACTTTTTTTGGGAGGCTCGTATTAGCATCAGAAAACCACAATTCTAAAGATAAAAGATAGTTTTGAGATCATAAAACTATAATTGGCAATTGAGCCTCTTGACGATTGATTTCCGAGAAAATGCTTAAAAAATCACATAAGAGGGGTACCCTTTTGTTTTTTACCCTTGGGAGTTGGGAGGCATATCTACATTAGAAAAACACGTTTTTAAGATATGAACCTAGTTTGCATCACATAAAACTATTCTTTGTCTGCCTTTTGACTATTGATTTCTAATAAAAAAAAATGGTGAAAACACAAAAGGGACCCTAATGCCCTTTGAGCTTTTTAGAGACCAAAACTCCCTGAAACTAAACTTATCTTAAGCCATAATTAGGTTTTTGGAATCGGCAGACTATGTAATGCTTCTTTTTCCCTTATGTGATTTCTAGATACTCACGAGAACCTAGAAATTCATTTCTGGTAAATGAGATTAGTTTCGAAAAAAGGTCAAAAGTTTTACGATCGCGAGTACCTAAAAACGAATTTATCGAGGTTTTTAACTAATTTTCTGAACTATACGTTGATTTTAACACACGAAAGTGTATTACCCCAGAATGCCTACGGTGAGGTTTTTGATGAGGACACATTCGGAAAAAACTACCTTTAGGCTATGTTACCATGGTGAGAACAAACACAGTTCCCCATCCTCTAAACGAGCCTCAATTTATTATTTCAATTTCCTTATTTTTCATTTCTCTAGTTTGAACATCACGTGGCACATGTGGATTGTAGCTGATGTTGACAACACGTCGGCCTTCCCAAGAATATCCGTCTCCAACGCGACCCATTCTCGCTCTTTATCGTAATACCATTCTAGGAAGGACCGAAGTCCGATAACTTAGAGGCTTATCTAAATCTAGGAAAGAGGAAGTTCATAATACCAACTTCACCCCAAACCATGGGAACATGAACTCGTCGTCAGCAACCATGACGTCTTTTCCCGCTTTCACCCAGCTGAGAAAACTTTCCAAGAACTTTCTTAGAGAACCGCTGGATTACATATTTTCATTAATCTTGCCGGAAATCTCCCACGCTAAGATTGGAAGCTTCAATACACAGGCTAGCCCCGACTAACCTGCAATAGAGCTATTTCTCGAAGGTACATCGCAACATCTCAACATGACTAAGTTTCATTAAGTTCACAAAAAGCAGTACAAAATAAGAGTTATAGCAAACAGCTCATTGCCCCAAGGGGAAGAAAATCATTCCTTGACTAAATGGGGTAAACATCACATCAAATGATTACTGTAATGGCAGAAAACACAGGGCAAAAAGCAGCTTCTTTGGGGTTGTGTCACCCTGTTGATAGATAAACAATCTGTGATGTTTGCACAGTGTTGGACTCTTTCTGCAAGATATCACATTTTCAAAGTGGCACTTCCAACAGAAACAGAAAAATACTAAGAACAAGAAAACGAAGGTATTACAGAAAACTTCATTATGGTGACAGTAAGCCGTTTGGTTAGTCATAATCTGATTTCTGCGATAACCTCAATCTACGTCAAATAGGGACAATACAAAGAAGCATAACATATTGTATAAATTAGGCAACAAATCACAGGTTAAACATAATTTTCTTTGGTGAAGCCAAGCGTGATGCATTTAGTTAAACGAACAGATTCTCTTCAGAATTACTGTTTTTCTGTGAAATTGTTCAACTCATGTGCTCATTTGTTACTCTTTTCAATATTCTGTCTTTTATATGCTTGATGAAAACCCATTCATGCTCTTTCTGTTTAAACAGTGTTTTGCATGCGACTGATTCTAACAGTACATTAAAGATTGAAATAAAATGAAACGGATTCAAGACAAAGGAAATTGGACCCGACCCGTTAGTTGAGACCTATATTGGATAGAGAAATTGATTTGAAGTTCAAATTTTTATAATTGTCCTGTTATTGAAGTATTATTAAATGTTTCATATCTGTGTTTCCGCGGTAGCGGCGCGCCTCACCTTATTAGAACATGGCAAGACTGCTTAACTATGTCTCCGTGGCGCAGTGCGAACCACCTCGCTTCATAAGGCGGAGGTCAGGGGTTCGAGCCCCTACCATTGCAACCTTTTGCTTATTGTTTTTCTTCTATATTTTAATGTGTCTCCTGTTTATGGTTATTCCTAGTGGCCCAGAAATATTCATTTATCGATATAACCTGTATTTGAAAATTCTCATTGAAATTTGAAGTATCGATTTTTTTCCGTTTGGTGGGCGCGACATTTTATGTAAAATTCGGAAAAACGTAGTTCAACATTAAAAAAAAGCGGTAGATATTGATTGGAAATTTGACCTAAATCGTCTAGAAATTCACGTAAAAGATGATATAACAATCTGAAATGCCTTAAAAATCAGAAAACCCAAATAATAAAATTTTTCAAAGAAACAGCTTGGTTTCACAAAATGTTTTTTCACCAAGTATTCTACTAAAGTGACGAGAGTTTGTTTCTAGTTTTCAATTGAACACGCGCCCGAACAATCAAATTCACCTGCCGAATATGGTTTTTAATGGTCTTTGTGACCTTTGGAAATAACAGGAATTTGCGCCAGAAGAGGAAAACGTCACTTTTTATGTGTCTGCGCGCACTTAGTTAGAATAGGTGATTTTCGATCACCTTTTCTTAGCAGTTACACTTTCTTTCAGTTTTTTTTCGCTTAGTATTTGCAGTTTTGGCATGATTTTATCACATTCACCCAATGTTACAAAGATTTTGTCTGAGCAGATGTGGCCATTGTTATCAGTGGCAAATCCTCTTTCTTGGTTTTTGATAATCGGGACTTGCCCCACTCACCACAATCAGCGTTTGTTTTGCCTCTAGCTTTCAATTTCCAAGTCCAAGTCATCTGTAAATTAGCTTTACTTTGTCAGAAAGGTAGCATTACTGTGTACACATTTTCCATCTTTGCTCCTCGAACACTTTAGGAGGATTTCCAATAATTAACTCGTCATCTGTCACATCACTTGCTTCCGTTGTCTGTCTTTTCCCCAACACTTTGATACGGTTTACGAGTTTATCCTGGTTGGGTCCCCACATAAGAACATTTATTTATAGAAGCGCTCTTTTTATGGAAATACATTCCTGTTAGACAATATAATCTGAATCTCAGAATATCTCAAAGACGATTGCACTCCCTGCACGAAAAACGCGCCCTCGCCCACAGAAGAAAATTTCCAAGCGAAAACACGGCTGCCGTCATGATAATCCGCTATTTCCTTTGTTATTGCCGGAAAAAGAAAGCTACTTTTCTGAAAGCCGTTATTTTATTTTTATACCACATCAAACAGCAAAGTTTTGAATCAAAGACCTTATTTTCGAAGGGCGTTAGGTAGCCCCTTTTTGGGTAGAGTAGCAATTTAGGTTTACTAAGCGCTTCTTAATCTCATTGCACTCTGCATTTTAGCACAAGCGAACAAAACACGCTGGATTAAAAGGCCGCTAAACGCAGGTCGTGTTGTCCGTAAGATCCAGCCTTCATGGGTCTTACGGACAACGCGCCCTGCGTTTAGCGGCCTCTACCTGGTCGGCCAGCCGATTTCGGCCGCTTTAAAACAAAAAATCTTGAAAATGAGACATTTGCTTTTTTTAGTTATTTTATTTAGCTAAAATTAGATTTTTAATAGTGAAAAAGTTACAAAAGATCTCTGACGGTCTCTTTAACCCGTCTGGCCTAAATTAACTGCAGAAGGCCTCATTTTTTGCTTAATATATCATACGTCGGAGAAATATGACGCTCGTTATCGCTCCAATTGCGAGATCTACTTGACGTAAAAACAAACTACAAACAACCCTAGTTTTTCTATTCTCCCGCCTTCAAAGCAAAAAGTTCACTCGACAATTCAAATGCCATCTACGATACGGATTACCTATTGTTCTCTTTTGTGGAGGCTTTCTTGAATCAATAAAGTTATTTTTTGTATTCCTATTGTCGGCGGAAAAGCGGTAGCCCCGCCCACTCGGAGTGCAACAGATAGCCCCGCCTTCATCATCTATTAAGTGGTCTTCGTTCGCCACTTTTACACCTTGCAGACTTTACGGGTTTCAAAAAACTGTACACTGAAGTAGTTTAAAACTTGTTTTGACAAACTAGATGATTCAAAAAGTATCTTTATAAAAAAACAATTTTCTCGTTATGATCTTGGGACTAAGGGGATAGGAGGCTATCAGTTGTTTTGGCCAATTTCATTAAATGCGACTAAAGTGACGCGATGGGCGAATATGTCGTGCTCCGACAGCTCACAACACGCCGTTGCCATAGAGCCCTCGCCCAGCCACCTTCGAGATGCCTGCCAATACTTATTAATATGTCATAAAACTATGTAATTAGCCGCGCCTCGTGCCCGCGACATCTGATTTCGAGATTCCTTTTCAATGTCACCAGATAAATCAAAGGGCTTCTGCTTTGCTTTGAAACCGTTGAAATTGCTAGAGCATCTTTTAACTCACACTTCTCAGTTTCTCAGTTTCTTTATTTTGAAATTTTTTCTTTGATTTCAATTTCTTAAAAGATTTCATTTTACGAGCCCCGTTGATTTTAGGTCCAAAATGTTCGGTCTACCTCCTCTTGGCAGATTCTGCCCATGACATGCTGTTTTCCCATTCTGTAACTACTTTTTCGTTCTATGGACGTACCTAATAATTCTCACCATTTTCTTTTCAGAATTTTCAGAATGGCCTTTTCGCTACTTTTTCTCCTTCTTTTTGTGCCGGGAAATGCAAGGGAAGATTGGTCAGAACGCTATCTAACGGAGAAGATGCATCGTCGAGATAACACCGGAGTTTACTTCGTCGTGGGAAGACATTCCCGTCAGGTAAGAGGCCATATTGATACTGAAACTCTGATCTTTGATTGGTGGATTAGGGGAATGTTCCACGGCAGGAAGAAAAAAACGAACGCCGTCCATCTTTGCACTGAAAGATGTCACTTCCGATTGAAATTAACGGATGGCGCTTTTCGGTCCGTCTGGAAATTAGTTGTGTTTTTAGAGTCAAGAACTATTTTCGAAGAAACGGCAACTGCAACACACGATAGATCCGTGCGGGGAGAAGAAGAGGGACTACATGATGGATCAGTCGGTGGTGGGTTTAGGGTTTATTATACAAAATAGTTTATCGAAATTTGTTCTAGACTATAATCATTTTTACTTTTCCGCTATTGAAAAATTCTGAATTCTGAAAAATTCTGATTAATGAGAGAGACAAAAGAGAAAAAGAGACAAAGAAACAGACAATAAGAATTACTAAGAAAAGAAAAAGAGAGAGAGAGACAGAGAGAGAAAGATAGAGACACAGAGAGAGAGTGAGAGTTGGTTTGAATTCATGTGAGAGACTCTAATCAAACTTCTTTTTCGTTAAATGAGAAAGTGTGGAATTCAGTATAAATGTACTTTCTGTTTTCCAATATACATTTTTGATAGTCCAAGAGACTCTTAAGTTTTAAAGTGAGCTATTAAAAATTGTTTTTAATAGTTGCACTGTCATTTCAGCATAAGGAAAAATGTTGGGAAATTGCGGAAACTGGTAATAAAATAAGTAAAACACATATTATTCGAAAAATACACAAAGTGTAAATCAAAGAAACATACTCCAATTTGTTGCAAATTTGTGTTAAAGTTTGTTAGCACATTTAAAAAAAAGCATTTACAAAAAGTGTTATTCCTCGTCTTATTTATCTTTAGTAGTTTGTACGTATCTTGTTGTGAAAAACACGTCTGATCAATCCAATCCCTGGAAGCACGTCAGTATTTCTCCTAAATTGTTTTCCCATATGCCGGGGGATTTCTAGGATTACTTCCGCAATCGTGAATTTTAGGTGAAATGTTCCGATAAGTTTGTGGAGACGGTGATGGACCGCAACCAGAAGTTGGTCAAGGAGATGTGCGATAGGCTGCGGGAGGAAGAGAGGAGTGCGGGGAAAATGTGAGTTTTACAATTGGTTTGCAGAAAGGGGACCGTTCCCTTCCTTCCCAAATCCACGGCCCGGATAGCCAAAGTTTTTGGTACTTTTTTCAAAACCAATCCAAAATTGACAAGTTGAAAAAAATCCTTCTAAAGCAATTTGTAACAAATAATAGTCGCATCTCTTCTTTTTCCTTTTCTTCTTCGTTTATTTTATTTTTATTTTTGGACTGAAATAACTACTTCCCACAAGTACCCCCAGTCAAGCTATTGTTCTAATCAAACCTAGTTTACCAAAAGAATGGCGTGGTCTTTTTTGTGAAAAAAAGGTTATCATACGAAAATCAGAATAATTTCCCGTTTTTGCTTAGGTTTAGCCCGCAGCCCGGTCCTGCTTAAAGAAAGTGTTTTAATTTTTTTAAACTTTAATTTTTTGTCTAAAGTAATCAACAAAGCCAACTTTACACGTGCACAAAAAATTCAAAGTGCTTCGGTTTTATGTGTGGGGACATATATAACGAAAATAACACGGGAACACAATTATCGATTTTTGGCGCTATGGGTCACGGTAATGGGCAGCTCCTAAGAATTAAGTTTGGTTTGCAGTTGTTATGTTTGCAAGTTATTTTATATAAATGGGTGCTAAAAGACCCTAAAATACGTAAACGGTGAATGATTCCCTGTGTCTACAAACTACAAAGTCTTAAGGTCGAGGGATTTCCTGTTTGCCACAAACTACAAAGTCCTAAGATCGAGAAAAAAAGAAGATTCCCTCTACTTTAAATTCTGTTTTGGGGTGTTGTGTTTGTAGTAATTACATACCCTAAATTTAAAACGTTCGAAATTTCCCTCACCAAAACTCACTATAAAAACACGTCGTTGAATCTAAAATTCAATCCAATTTTGGTTCATGAATAGTAATTTGAAAAGTTTGATGTAATTAAAATCTATTGGTATATATTTTTACTTAGTAAGACTGATATAAACCCACTTTAAACGATCCTTGATATTTGATGTAGAACTTCTTCAAAACAACGATTTGAACGTAAGCTGTGCTACGTGCTAACTTAAAGTTCCTTTACAGAATCAAATAACTTTAACAATTTTTATCACAAAATATGTTTATGTTGATAGTGTAAAAACAGTGTAAAATACTGTAGTCTTCGTAAAGTAAAAGTGCACTTTTATTGAACTTATTTAATCTTCTACTACAATATTTCAACAGAGTAATGCTTTAACTGGAATACAAACTATACAAGATTTACTCTCTTTGTATGAATATAAAAAAATGATTTAATTTTCAGAGGCCCTTATGAAGACAGCGGTTTCGATGTCTACTGGGCCAGTGAAGGTTTGCACTCACGAGACATTCAATATCAACAAGATTCAGAGAACTGCACTTGTTCCCACGAGTGCTCAGACGGCACCACCGTAATTGAAAAATGGCCGACATGTTCTTGTGGGAAGAACTACAAAGACTACTTTGTCGGTTTGTCTGCCACCCTATTTTTGAACAAAAACAAAAATTCAGAAATATCCTGTGACTTTCGAACAAACTGCAGTTGGGAATGGGATGTAGGCTTAGGATTTCTTGTAGACACAGGAGGTAAATCTAATAAAATCTTAGTCTAATTGAAGTTAAGGCTATATTCCTCATGCCAAGGCTAGTGTTCGAAATACAAAGCAGGTGGCATCTTTAGCTAGTCCTTATTATACCCAAATTAGTTCTTCAGTAAGTAAAGTTCACAATTCTTTGTTAATGGTTTTAGTGTACTCTTGGTTTCTTCTACAACTTATACGGGTTTCCTAATGCTGAAATTCGGGTGGTCCTTGAATGGAGGCAATATGCGGGTGCTCCTTCAAAGGCAGACGACATTGTCTTAGATAGAATCAAGTCCTTTCAGAAACTCAGGTATAGGACAAAGAATATCTTCTGAAACTTGATATGTTTAGGGGGGTACTTGACTACCATGCAGTCAGGATAGGCTTCGTGTCGAAGCATGCTAGGGTAAGAATTGACTGTGCATTGGCGGATGGAAGAGGGGCGGCCGACTGTATTTTAACTAACATTACATGGACCGACTGTGCAGGTACCCAATTTTGATTTTTAAAAAAACTCAATTTTGTTGTAGATTTCGACACCGGCCGCTCAGTTTGCCTCGACATGAAGAATCCAACCTACTGCCAAAGAGATGGCCATCTAGTTTGTATCGAAGACGTTGCTTGCGATGGGATTGTCGACTGTGCAACTGGAGAAGATGAAAAGAACTGCTGTACGTGGTTTTAACACCCTAATGTTTTAGGAAAATTTCAGTGCAACCAAGTAAACCTGGAATGCGTTGTGATTTTGACAACAGCTCTGCTAGCCCTTGCACAGGGTGGGAAGAAACTTCAAGGCCTGCTAGCCGCCTGGGCAAGCTGTTTACAGTTGGCACTTTGCTTCCTAACATGAACATAGTCGATGGAAAAGGAAATATGTTGTATGACACTAGAACAATGAGGAAGTTAGCAAGAGAAACATCAGGTAACGAGCTTCAATTTAAATAGATGAATTTATTGTATGACAAACTTAAAGAAACCGTCAGGGGCCTCTTTCGGTTTGTATTTGCATATGTTGCTAATCTTTGTATCGTTAACCCTTGCTACGGTCGCCGATCGCGTACGGGTGTGAAATTCGTTGCGTACCATGTCCAGAGTTTTCTGCGTCTTTTCTGGCGGGAACATTGAAAATTCGAACGTAACGACCAAAAATGCTGGTTATCCAAAGGTGCCCGTCGCCTGGAATATCAGATTTTACTGAAACGACGCCTTTAACAATCAAACTGTTATACTTTTTAAATGTAACTTTTCAAGCCTTTTTATTTGAGAAAAGTCAAAATATTTACAGGAAAGTTCATGGTGCTCAATCCAACGTTAAAACCGGACACTGATGACTATCTGTCATACTTTCACTTGACGTCTCCTCTCTTTCCTCCAACCAGGCAACTGTCACTTGACAGTTACAGACCTGAGACTAAATGCACAGTAAGTACAATTTGAATCACCAGAGAATATCTCATTTCAGGTTCGATTTCGTTACTGTTTGGTCGCAGAACTTGATTACCCTTCGTTGAAAATTGAGACCCGTCACGATAAAGCTAAGACAATTTGGGAAGCAACGCCTTCAAACAGCGACCAGAAAGGGTAAACTGTTTGTTTAGATTAAACTAAAGTTTGTTTAGAACTCTTTGTGTTTGGAGAAGGGGTAGTGCTGAAATTCCTAGACAGGTATTAACTGATTGTTTTCAAATGATTGATTCATTTTAAGCTACTTCCATTTCGTCTTCGGTGGTCCATCGTCCGCAGAAAAGGAAAACCGATTCCTTTCTTCGCAGTAGACGACTTCTCTATTCACCCATCATGCTTCGACCCAAGTATATAAATTTTACAAATCAAACATTACAAAATAATTCAGATTCTGCACCAATCTTTCCCGAAAATTACAAATTCTCGACTTGTGAGAGTACAGGATCGGATGTTCCTCAATACGACGGCTGTCTTCGTGAATCTCACAACAATGGAGGCAGTGATGTTTCTGTAAACGAAACCAGTGGACTTCGAACCCTCCTGATTGCAAAGAATGGCTATTACAGGTGACAGGTGCTTCAGAAGTTTCGTAGTTTTTTTTCAGGCTCAAGATGTGTGGTGCAGCTGGGGGTTCATTTCCTTCGATGATGGGAGGCAGGGGAAGTTGTGTAATTGGAACTACATACCTCCATGAAGGAGCACAGTTCCGATTAGCAATTGGTCAAAAAGGTGTCTCTCCCTGTAGTTCTGAATCTGGATCGATGGTAAGATCATCGTTGAATTTGAAGTCATCACATTCAGGCTTATGGTCAACAAGTGATATACGAATATGTCTGTAGGAAGGGAAATAGTACCATCGCTGATTTGACAACAAAAGATCTGTCAAGATTCTATCTTGGGGCAGGTGGAGGAGGGGCTTCCATGCTCAGTGACAGGATAAACATTTTACTTGTGGCTGGAGGTGGAGGCGGAGCTTTTCCTGTACTACCACCGTAGTTTTTATTTATGTCCAGATGACCGTAATCTGTTTAGGGTAACCAGTTTGAATGTTTCAGCTAATGGAAATGGATTTTCATTCAATGCAAAAATGGTAATACAAGTAAACCACAAAAAACTTGTGAATTTATAGAAACCGGAAACACTCCACTGCCAACAGTGTCAATTAGCTACTCCAACCACCTTTTACGAATCTGGACAGTGTGACAAATACTACCCATTTGCAATGGAAGGAGGTTTTGGAGGAGGGGGAACTTCTTGTGGAACTGGAGGTGGAGGCGGCGGTGGATATGAAGGTAATGCGAATCGTGATAATTTAATAGCAAAAGTTAAAAGGTGGCTTGTTTGGCCGATTTTCTTCGGGAAAACCAGGGACCAGCTATGTTGCCGGATCATTTTCAGGACAAGTAAGAGAAGAAGTGAACGACGGGGAGGGATATTTGGAAATTGGTGAGTTTGACATAATTAAACAACTCACGTATTAGAATATTCGACGGCAGCAGTTCAAAAGTTCAAAAAAAAATTTTGTGGCGCAACTTTTTTTCAAAAAAAAAAAAAAAAGTTGTGCTCGAAAAATGTCAAAATCCCGTGGTCGACGATTTTCGAATGCAATTTTGAGTACAATAGTAACGCGCAAACGGGTTGATTCCAAAAGAAAGTTTTATAAAACGACATGAGAAATAATAATAACATAAAGAATAATGTTAGCGTTACTGAAAATCGGAACCGAACTTTCAATGTTTGACTGATATAAACAAAATTTTGGAAAAAATTCAAAGATGCTTATAAAAGACTGTGCTTAAATTACCATTTCAGTTATTTGTTCTTTAAACTGCCCGGATGCCTCCCTCTGTGAGTTCTCCTCAATCGATGACACCTCGATGGAGTGCGTTTGTACTGACAACTCCACATCCTTTGTAAATGGGATTTGTGTTACCAAACATAAAGGTAATCTTTATCCTGAGTTGTTGATTTAATTTGTATTAGCTTCACTCGAATGGGACCACCAGTACGTCTGGGGAATTATGCTTCTCGTCTTTGTTGTTTTCACATTAGTAATTTGGACTACGAAATGTGGCTTCATTTGGAGAAAAGGTGGGTAAAATGAGTAATTGGGCAAAATCGTTGTTTAGGAAAAAAGTTCGGAAAGGAAGACTTTACAATCGAAAATATGCCGCTTGTGGAATTTTCGGTAGGTTTTTTGGTTATGAAAATGATGAATGTCGATTTAGCGTGATCAACAACAACTGAGAGATGAGATCAACAAATTCAAATCATGGGAAAGTGAAAAGCTAATCATGTTTCTACCACAGCTAAATTCTGATCAACTAACAATTCACAGGTTTCTAAATTTTCTATCTGAAAAAACTGCTGTTTCAGGGAACTGGGACGAGGTGCCTTTGGAAATGTTTGTCAAGGAACACTCCGTAGAAATGATGGATCGGTACAGGAAGTGGCCGTGAAATCACTCATCGACAACGTTTATGACAAAGAAAGTGCTGCCAGAAGCTTTTTAATGGAAGCTGTTCTCATGAGGTCCGAAGAACTGCCACAGATTCCCCTGTAGCCACTTAGAGCACTCAAATCGTGTTGTGTCATTGTTGTATTGTCTCAGGAGCATTGAAATCGTGTTGTGTCATAAGGGTTGAACTACCTCACTTGTGTTGTCATAGCATGCATCATAAACTGGATTTCAAACTGGGTTCTAGATTCACCAATACAAACTGTGAAAATACAATTACACTATTGGGTGTGTGCTTTGACAAACATCCCCACAGAATTGTAATGGAACTCATGCGTGGAGGAAATTTATTGTATTTCCTGAGGAGCAGCCGATATACAGAGGTTTGTGTTTTGTTACTTAATGAAGTCAACTTAATGGAATTTGCGTTTTTTCAGTAGCAACGTATTTTTATGCACGCTCTGTTTTTCAAAATACCAGCGAATTTCACACCCGTACGAGATCGGTGGGCGCGGCAAAGATAGTCTCGCCGCATACAGTAATGAGTACCACAGGCAATTATAAGTCGAAAAAGGTCCCTGCGGGTTCCTTCCATGAACAATTTTGGATAAAAAAAACTAAACGTAACCTTGTGCTTTGATTATTTAGAAAATTTACAAACCATTAATGATTTGATTCACCTTTTTGTTAGCGTTTTAAGTCCAAATGCCGAGTTAGTATTAAAACAGTATTTGCATCAAATTATGATATTTAACATTTGAACTAACAAAGTTGCCAGTTTTCTTTCTATACTTTATGTAACGGGCGGGGTTTCATTTTGGTATAACGCGGGCAGGCATGGCAAACAAGCGACACTGTTTGAATCGAAAAGTTTTTGTAATGCCAAAATTGAAAAGCGGCCCAGTCTGGGCCTTGCAAAAGGTGAACTCCCTAAAGCAGAACACCTCGCCGAAACAAAAAGTCCCCTGTAATGCGCTTGTAATGCGCTTACAACCTTAAAACTAGAGTAGTATCACAGAATAAATTTTGTGTCACGCTATTGAAACTTTTATTCAGGAATTTCCGAATCCGAACAATCTCTGCATGAAGGACTTGCTTCGATTTTCCGCCGACGTTGCATCCGGTAAAAACAGTGTTTCTTCAATTTAAATTTAATGCTTAGGATGCACTGCTTTGGAAAAGATGCAATTCCTACACAGAGACCTAGCCGCCAGAAATTGCCTTTTGACAACCACTGGTCCAGACAGAAGGGTTAAAATCGCGGACTTCGGTTTGGCAACGGAACTCCAAAGCGGAGGGTAATTTGGTTTTCTTATTACATAACAGTTTCAAAACTTCTAGTCAATACATCCGAAATCCGAATAAAATTCAATTTCTACCTGTTAGATGGATGCCTCCAGAAGCCATTGCAGACGGAATCTACTCAACCAAGACCGATGTTTGGTCTTTTGGTAATTTCTGTTTCAAAAATAGCTGATCTGATATTTTAGGCGTCGTTTGTTGGGAAATCTTTACTTTGGGCAGAATGCCACTGCCAACCACTGAGAACGAAGGAGTCCCCTGTTTTGTTGAAGGCGGAGGACGATGCCCGATTCCTGACAATTTGCCGTTTGAGGTTAGTTTTTAATAAAAAAAAATATCCTATACATTTAGATAAGAAAAATCATGGAAGACTGTTGGAATGATATCCCAGAAGCAAGACCGACTTTTGTTGAATTGAGGGAGCGACTTGAGCGTTTCCTTCAGGTATAAAGTTTTTAAATTCGCTTAAAAAGCTTTTCAGAATCCCCACTACATTCGCATGCCGATTCCAAAAATATATAGAAGAGGAAATATGCAATCCCCGCTGGTAGAGTCACCTCTTTTCCCAACTCCTGCTGGAACACCTTGCACTGTTGAAACAACACTGCCTACTCCAATGGAAGAAGGTAAGTTTTTTTTAACAATAAACGTTAAGGTAAAAAAATGAATTTTTTCAAACAAATAATTATGTAAATATCATGAAACTTAATAAAAAATAAAACTGTTTGCCATTAAAACTCAGAGCTATGAAAATTTCACACGGATGTAAACCATCTTGGCGGCCCCAAAAAGGACACTTATTTCGCTTTAATGAGATAATTCTTTTATACAAACAAATAATACAAAGGAAAGCAAAAAAATGGTTTGGGTGGATCAAAATTCTCTATGTTTGTCGGATAACCGGGTAGGCCTGGTTTAACTGTTTGAAAATTAAAGGGACCACCATTAAACTACTAGTAAAACGATATCATACAACTTCACAATTATTGTTACTAAAAGCTCTATGTTTTGCAAAATGTTAACTTATGGGGAACCGAAGCACGAAATGGTTGTGGGTGACACCAGCTCACTAACTATTAGACTACAGAGGGCATGCCGGATGCTACGCGCCCTTTATAACCATAACCAGACTTTGTCGAATTGGACACTTAAAATACGTAATTAGTTTAATTTTGAATTACATATTTTAGCACAATTTGAGTTTAAACAAAATGATTTTTCAGTATTCAAAAAAATATAATCGATTTCTAAATCGAACATTTCATTAATGACCTATTACATTTAATATGGATTTAATGGACCTTATGCATACAATATTGATAGAGAGTGGTGCAGAAAACCCACTTGGTTATTGATCGCATGTCTGAAAACACCTAAAAATTTATATTTTTAGATTGGGTTGTAGAATATGATAGTCCTCCCCTCCATGAAGAAATTCCTGCAGAAGCAGAAGCAGCTGACTGTGCCTACGAGAAACCAAACTCCAATTTCCGCAACATCGAAAACCAGTCTTATTTTGTGAAGTACAAAGGTACGGACAAAACCGAAGTACCCCAGATACGAGTGACCAAGAGGCCTACCAACTTGGCTTTATCCGGTCACATGAACAGACCCAGACCCCTGTAGATATTTTTGTTGTTGTAATTATTGTTGTTCTCTTTTACGAGGTGAAACCTGCTTTTTTTGGAGCTAAGCCCACTCTGTGATTTCTTGTACAAAAATTGTGATAATCCAAGGGTACAACCTAATTGTAAATATTTTGTGTACAAACGTATAATATGATTGTACCAATAAAGCTCATGTTTATTACAATGTTATCAAATCGTCTTCTTTTTCTTCCTTTTCTTTTCTTCATTTGCCAGTTGGTCAAACGTTTCCTCTCGCAAATTTTGCGTTTGAGCATCCAAAAAGCTGAATTCTTTTGGCGTGGTAAACACCCGGGGCGCTTCCGTTGTACGAACCCTGAATAGAGTTGTTAACATGCAAAATACAGAACTAACAAAGAATTCTGCTCAAATTCCTCGACTTCGGCCTGTTCCACTGGAGCTGACGGCTTTTGTCCTCCAACAGGCTTCACTTCCGTGTCAGTACTAGACTTTAGTTATTAGTGGTATAATTTAAAACTAACATTCTTTCGAACATTTCTGCGTCGTCCTCTCTTTGCAAAGGGCGTTCTCTTGGACTGAATGGGTTACGGCTTAGGTTGTCATGTCTGAGAGGGCCATTCAAGAGACAATTACGTGAGTACCTGAATGCGAAGCATGTCGTTCCGCCGTGCGTTTCTTCACAGAACGTTTTTGCAGCCACGTAGTAGGAAAAAACTCCGGTTGTGCAGATTACATCAAACTGGCCTTAAATTTAGATAGGTCTGTACGACTTAAAGGAAATGCCATAGACGTTTTTCACTTTGTCTTAAATTAAATAGCTTGAAAGTAATTTTTAAAAATATGTAACAGATTGAAACATAAATGCGACGTTTTAATGCCATTTGATGACCATTCAAGGTGATCTGTGGATAAGTTTTAACGAACTACAGGCACGGTGTTTACATGCCCATCCAATCCATTTCTTTATCGACTTTTTGGTCATCATATTCGAAATTTTAATATTGCCGCCTGAAAAGACGCAGAAAAGTCTGGTTGTCTGGCATGCTAGCTCCGCGTTTTTCGCACCCGTACGAGGTCGGTGACCGCTTGAATAACTTTTCATGGAATAGTGACACATTGTGAAAACAAAAAACAAAAAACCTTTCTGAAACTTGGTTTATAAAGTTTTTGGCTTTTGAAAAAAATAGGGTTGTTTTTACAGAAAGTTGTCCTTACCTCCCAGCTCATGACTGGCTCTTTCCGCAATCGAAACCTTTGCCACCACAATATTGCTAGAAATACTCTAAAAACAACATAATCACAACTAAAAACTTGTAGTTCCTGAAGGATTATCTCTCTCAAATGGTTGTCGTTGCACTTGTTGTTTAGCTGTACAATCGAAGTGATTGCCTGTCGTTTGTGTCTTCTGGCAAATCTCGCTCTCACTAAATACTTTTATAGTTTTACAAACGATATTACTTTTCTGCTCTTCTTTTTCATAATCCAATTTCTTGTTTGGCTCTCTAGCGGTTTCTTCAATAGGAAACACCTATTAAAGCATTCAAAAGAAATGTAGACAATCTTACACATTCCACTTCTGGGCATTTAACTACAGGAACTTGACAAACAGTAGGAGGAGCTGGGGCAGGGCATGGTGGACAGGGCTAAAAAGAAAAAAAGAAAAAGTTTTAAAAACTTTTACCTTTGGAATTTCTTTGAATTCTTTTATTTGACCGCCTCCTCCAAGTTGGGGCATTTCTACTAACGGAGGGAGAGTTACAAAAAGCGGCGGCTCCTAAAGACATATTTTTTTATTCAAAAGAAAAGAAAAACCTTTCTCGGGTACTTAGTAGCTGTATCTGTCATCATTGCAGTTGCATAATGTGCATAATTTGAAGATTGTGCGAATTTCAAATTCAATCCCAACAATAATAGAATCTTCATCTGGAAGCCCAATTCGAATGAAATGGCTTATGAAAAAAGCTTATGATGCCCTAATAGTCATAATGGCCGTCGTAAAAACGACGTAAGCACTATCATTAGAAGAAGCCAAAGCCACGGGCAAAGAGAAGCAGATGGAATTATAAGTCTGATAATAGGAAGAACACGTTGTTCTGGAGGAAACCAGTGGTCAGCGGGAGATGTTGCTGCCTCTGCCACTCTTTTCCAGCAAGGTTGAAGTGTTTTGCCGTGCGAAGGTAGAACCGTGTACACAAAAGCGCCCAACACTATGTCTAAGGTGTCTTTTGGGTGGAAACGTGATGAACAAAGTATAAAGTATCGGATGTTCAGCGTGTGTAATGAGAGCCAATGAGGTAAAATGCGCGGCTTTTGCTGTCTGAGGCTTGTCAGGCGGGCTTCGTTTTCACTTCGGGCACCGGAGCGGCATAATTGATCCCGCGCTTATGAATTATATGCGAGCGACGAGTAGCCGAGGCTAGATAACACTAGCGTCTCCTGAAATTAGGAGGACAATGACCTTTAAACGACCTTAGGATGACCTTAGCTGAAAATTCTCACGATCTTAATTTTCTACTTGTTTATCTCTGAGGACAAAGCAAATACAAATAATAGAGAGTTCTCTTTTCGAGAAAATTAAAAATTCGATAAATGGGTATTTTCGGCGCTTTTCCATCTCTTTTTTCTGTGTCTGTTGTCTCTCTCTCTCTCTCTCTCTCTCTCTCTCTTTCTCTTGCTCTCTCTCATTTTTGCAATTTCTCGCTCTTTTTATTTCTTCTTCTTCTTCTTCTCTCTCTCTCACACACACGCACACACTCGTAAATTAAGTCGATTGAGCTTTCCTTCCCAAATACATTTTACTTTCTATTATATTTCTTTTTATTTAAAAAAATGTATTTCCCCCGTAGAAACACGCACTCAAAAGTCTGTGGCCCAGCCCCAATCGGTGAGAGTACGGGCCCCTGTCGCCCATTTTCTCAGCGGCTGACATAAACATCACATATGTCTTGTCTGACACGTATAGCAGTTGCTTTCCAGAATGTGACTCTCAATCACACTTAAAATAAACTTACTCTTTCGAACGGGAGCCATTTGTTCTCTGGTTTAAAGTAGTCCTTTCATGTTGAAGACAAAGCCAGCCCCCGTAATTTCTCTCCCAGAGAGCCACTTTGCCCGTTGAATGGAAGCCTTCGTTCCTCTGCTGTTCGTTCATCTTTCCGCCTCTGTTTTGAAGCGAAATAATTGTTTTCCATCGGAAGTACCAAAAGCTGTTTCTTCTCGAGCAGCCGGCTGATGTTTTCTCGCCACGGCTGTTTGTCCTTTGCGTGAGAATGTCAGCCGTATTCATTGTTTCCAGTCTACACCGTTTTTCCCTCTGCGCCAGGCTTCCGGCCCGCTTTCAGCGCACTTCCTCTCGGTTTTCCCCTCCGCCTCGGACTCGAATTCCCTCATGTCAATGTTTACAAACATTTCTAATCCAGGAGCAATATGTAGTGGGGGCAGTCGTTTATGGCATCTGTCCGCGCGAATCAAACTTTCATTTGTCCCGACTACTGGATTATGCACAACTCATTCCACAAATGCATTTGCATAGAGCCAGGCAATGAAGGTTCTTTTTCCTGTTCCTTTATGACTCTGTTCTACGGTTTTGATTTATGTCTGGCGCAGTCGGCAATTGCTCTTATATGAACGCTTCTGGGCTAATCTGCACATATATCGGATCTACGTCCTTCCCTCGGGTGCAAATTTAACCCCAGCACTACGTTACTCCAAACGATCCAATTGATTCCACGTTTACTTTATGATAAAGTTAGTTTGCTATTGTTTTTGCAAAACAAACTTTAGTTTAAATCTCACGACCTTGTCATTTCCTAGTTTAACTTGACCACCCTACCAGGTGTAAGTCTAGGAAACCTTTAAAATAAGTTTAAAAAGAGCATTGAAACATTTGATAAACTTTCACTTAAAAATTGTGTTACATAAAATTCAATG
Organism: Oscheius sp. G VE-2021; assembly: GCA_022343465.1. Lineage (NCBI taxonomy): Eukaryota > Metazoa > Nematoda > Chromadorea > Rhabditida > Rhabditidae > Oscheius > Oscheius sp. G VE-2021. The sequence continues at coordinate 2,197,622 of JAJQXH010000055.1, forward strand.
GTTTGCCTATGGGAACGTGATGTTTCAGGTAAGGGCCAGCCCGGTTACTTCGGTCTGTTTCTGCATGAAGTCGTTTATAAATGATTTATTTTTTGTAGTTTGGTCATGAAAATATCTGGTAGCCGTGATTGACAAAAATTAAAAAAGAAAACAGAAAAAAACCCAAGATAAAGTTGAATTTCACCTAGATTTTTCAATAAATAAAAAACAGAGAAGTTTTTGTGTAAAGTCCTTTTTTCAAAAAGTTTTTTTTGCCATAATTTTCTCAACAAAATGTCTGGATGAACGAAAATATTGAAGTCTTTTCGTATACATGTTAAAGATATTTTTATTCATACATATTCTTTAAAATCTCTTATTTTTCTTTAAAACTATACATTAGACCAAAAGTGAACTTTACTTTTTGACTTCCGCGAAAAGCGAAATCGCCGCCAAGTGGCAATTGTACCTTCTGACTTCTTATTAACCTGTCCTTTGTGAAAACCTGTTTCTCGAAAGCTTGCAAAAAGTGTTTTGTGTTCTGACGTTTGTTTGTGTAGAAAATATTAATAACGGAACTTTAAAAAACTTGTGTTTTGTGGTTTGAACGAATGACAACACTACAACTTAGTTAAATTTAGAACTCAAATGCAAAGCTATTTCTGTGAAGTTTGTAACAGCACAAACTACAACTGACGTTCCCTTTGCAATTTTTAAAGATTGGTTTTATGAAAATTTCCTTTTTTTTCAATTATTATTATGACAATTTTCAAGCAGGCCACTTCCTTGTCCGTCGTATATGTTGTTCCTTTAATGACGTCATCACGTCGTTGTTGTCTTCTTCCGCCACAGCGATTTCGCACGTGGTAGAGGGAGACAGCCATTGATTCATCACCTCTTCCCCTCCTCCACCCTCTGTTCGCTCGTCGTTCCCGTTGTGCCCTCGTTGGTCTATTCATGCTCTTTTAGAATCCGATTAGGCGACACGACTCGTCGCCTCGACGGAGGAGCTGGTCAGCACGATCAAACCGCAGCGGCAGATCCGCTGTTTTTGACACGCGTGCATACATTTCCGAGTGAAGTGCGGGGTCACATCAACGAACGACGCATGTACATTTGAATTTCTCTGCGAACCTGTCTGGGAAACGCGTTTTCGTTGTTTGGCCCACTTTCACTTTTGCTCGATTCTCTTTGAAAGCACCGCCTTCACTCTCACTTTTGTCATAAGATCGGGGAAACTAAGAACTCAATGCCTCTATTACGATGGCGCTAGTTTCTTTGGCAAATGATACTCAGGCAAGCTAAAAGATCTATGGTTAGTAATAGTCACTGAGGGATAAGTGAAAGTGTACGCGGGCTTTGAAAAAGGCCTAAAAAGTTGCTTAGAACGTAAAGAAAATTGTTTACGAATGGTTTCTATAGATAAGCTAATTTGCACGCTTAATTTTACAAAGACTTTTAATGTTAGCTATAGTTTAAAAATTTACTAAGGGAACAACACATTTTACAAACCTAACTGGCCCAAAGCCTCTCGGCAGCCTTTTTTATTTTATTCAAACATCTGTTCCTGCTGTAGGGCTGGTCGGCTTTATTGTTTTAAGCCCGGGCCCCCCAAAATTTTGAAATGAACTAATTGTTAAATAATGGAAAGGAAAAGGAGATTATAAGTTGCTGTGGGGAAAACAGAAATCGAGAAAATTTAAAAGAACCCGCCCAGCATTTCGCTTCGTTTGGCAGCCGAACCGGCCACCATCGGCGCCAAATCAGCTGCGCCCACCGCAAACACTCCCATTACACAGTTACTATCACTCGTGTCACCACGTCGACGTTCCATAGATTAGTAATCTTGCCAAAGGGATTGAAAGTTAGAAGAACCCCTTTTGTAAAGATTTGATTGACATTTGGGAAGTGAAACCGCCCAAGAATCTATTGTGTCATTTTGCCTCCGCACAAAGTGCGTCTTGCCATAGCTCATCGAAGACGCGGGTCAATTCAAAAAATTCGCATCCGCCGAACGATAAACCGGTTTTGCCCGAGGGCAAATCGGCTGCTTTTGACGCGCCGCATCGCGCCCGTGACCTCCAGATCTCGTCTGTGCTTACGCAAAACAGAGGCTGTCCCTGCTTTACGAGTACGCCGATGGGAATTCACTTCTAAGCCCTCAATGGCGGTCTCGTTCTTGTTTTCTGTTTTTAGGCTATTAGTTCGAGGAGTACTAGCTTTTGTCTTCTAAGAGCGTGTTGTCCTAGGAATAGAGTTCTTTCTCAGAGAAGATCACACCTTGTAAAGGCTTTAGAAAATACTAAACACTAAAGTTGAGGGGTGAATAAGAGCTATTCCTAAAAAAAATTTGTTTCTATCTCCCATTTTTTTCTCTAACTCTCTCTCTCCTTCTTTCTCCCCCCCCCTCTGTACATGCAAAAAGTCTGTTATGAAACTATTGTCGAAATTGTGAGCGATTTTAATTAACTAAATTTTTGCTCAAATTTTCTGTAAACACAGTAATTTGAACAGTTGAGAATGTTTGAAAATTTGTTTTGAATAATATTTTTTAAAGTTATATATACTTTGAAAACTATGTTTTGAATGTTTCATACCTAAGAACATTTTTACTTTTTAAATCATATTTACAGAAAAATTATAAAACTTATATTGTTGCGTACCATTTCATTAAATAAAAAAGATGATTTTTATGTTTTTTATTTAAACATCTCACAACTTTAGTAAAATTTAATTTTGCTTACCAAATCTTTTAATATGACTTTTTGTTGTTGTAAAATTACAATAAATTTCTTTTTATACAGCTCAGCATTACAAACTCGAAAGTAAAAGTTCAAACGATCCATCTCATCTCAGGACATCTTTGTTTTTCCTTTAACCAGTTTCCGCGGAATCATCACCTGCGCCACTTCTTGTAGAAAGTTTCTCATGAAACATATGATTCCCACGATTTCATGAATTCCTTTCCCATCTTTTCTTTGATGTTTTCTCTGAAAATCAATGCCAAGACGATTTCCGTTCTTGGTCTCCGTAGTTCTGCAGCTTTCGTCCTTTCACCAATTATGAAGCAGCCAACGGCCATTAGCCGATTGAGCCGGCCATCATCTCATTATCTAGTAGATCTTGTTGAGTTTTGCACGGATTGAGTCATTTCTCTTGTTTCTAAGAGAAAATAGAGAAAAAAACTGGTGTTTGTCACTTTTTTGTAATACACGCCTTTTTAATTTCCATTTTTAGCCATTTTGACGGACTTTCTTTGGATTTCAAATAGAATGTATAAACGTAATCCCAAATCCAAAGCCTTCAGAAAGCCGAAGGACAACAATGTTGTGGCTCAGCTACTTATTTTGCCTCTAACGAGACCCAAAAAAGCCTTTCTTACGTCTGTCGCCACCAATCCGCGCATAGACACTGGCGTGGCGATTGCGAACTAATTTTTGCTCAGTGGCATGTTGTTTTTTCGGCCACACCGGTCACTGTGTGTTTGCGCAAGCGAAGGGAAATATCCACTCTGATCCTGACCACCGGTCCTTCTCGCTCTCTGAAACACCTCCTTCAGCTGTTAATCCCATTCATGCAACAAGGCCCTTTTGGGCAACAAACACCAGATTATAATGAGGTTACCAATCTGGTCCGTAAATTTCCACCTTTTATTTTTCTCGACGCGAAAGTAAGACTGCCCGCCGTTACGCATTTTTAGAGATGATAAATGACTGGCGTGCAGAATTCGTCTCACTACACTGAAACAACTTACGTTACTGTGTTTATACAGCAATCCAAGCCTTATATAACGATTTTCATAATGGTTATTGAGTTTGTTTGGAGTCTAGCCGGTCGGACCGAGAATTTTGAACAACGGCCATTAATTAATATATTGTAAGATTTTTCTATTTTATCTTCATCGTATTATGTAGTTGGTTTACATCACATTAACCTTAACTTAAAATTTAGGTTTAATGCGCTAAAATTAGTCTATAATTTAAATTTGCAACTGAAACTTGAATGCCTGCAAATAAATGCTTTAAGGCATGGATTTGTAGCAAATTTAAATTAAATAATTAAAAAATGCGTTTTCATTTTTATATATACATACATACAAACGGTTTATTCTCTAGGGATACACCCTGAACCGCCAGAATGAATTACAGTTGTCGCTTCGGTCGCTCGAAGAATCTTGTTCAATCCACAGTTTCCTTTGAATCGGCTATGATTGCAAGCCGTCCAAGTTGCTGGTACACCTCTCCTTATCGTGGGCAGCTTTTTCGCAGGCTTCTGGGAGACTCGGGCGACTGCAGACGACTTCTGTAGCTCATTTGGGTGGAGCTACGTCCTCACGGGGCTCCATTCCGACTTGGGGACTGGCGATCCAGGCTCGGTTGGAAGAGCGGGGGAGAGACCGACCGCACGGCAGCACGAGACGCAGGAAAATCGTTTTCATAGCGATGACTTTAAAAATGAACCACAAAAACATCGTTAAAAAACGGAAAACACAAACACAAGTTGCGTCGCTCCGAAAATTTCTCTCGACAAAGACTGATTAACGTATTTTTGCTAGATGTTCATGAAATTTTTGTAGCCGTAGTTTATGGGCGACAATTTTTTAATTGAAGAGGGAAATAAGCTTTAAACAAGCCTCAAAAAGTTGATTGAAAGCTCTTTTAACGACGATTCAACTGACAGCTGGGAAAAACAATAAGACCTCCAAAATCAGTTCTCGCCGACAATTGCCTTTTGCCCTGTTTGCTTGAACCCATAAACAGCTTGAAAACACTTCCTTATTTATATCTGTTCTGGTACAATCAAATAAAAGTGGTGTTTAACCACGCACTACAATACATCCGAACTTTTTTGTTTTTGCGCAGAACGTTTTGCGCCCGAATCAGATTACCCTCTGTTCGGCTGCCCAAAGAAACCACTGTTTACTAGCTGCGATCCAGTTCTCTTTCCTCCTTCTTCGCTTTCATTATTTCATGTTTTGCTCAGAGCAAATTGCTCGGTTTCAGTAGCCGGATGTGCCTATGAAGCCACGAAAGGAGCATGAGGATACTTCTGCTAGCCCTACCACTTTTCTGCCATTCACAACAGCCTTCGGGCAATCCCGGTGAGTAAAAATGAGCCTGTTGTGTAGTTGCTGAAGCGAATCCCGACCATCAAAACGACGGTGGGTCTAAATTGCCAGCGAGTTCAGTGAAACCGGTCGGAGTGTGATAGGAAGCATTGCGTAACGACCGGTCATAACTAGACGCGAATGGCAAGCGAAAGCAACAAATGAGAGGGATCGCTGATGTTTAGTAACTGAAAGTTTAGGACAACCACTGCCTAGACATGGAATTGATTTTATTGGACCACTGTGGTTACCAAGGACTTTCAAGACTACGTGTTGCAGAGGAGGAAGTCCCGTGGCTGATAACCCCAAGGTTCGATTTTTACAACAAACGATCACACAGCACTATCTTAATTTTTGAAAAGTCAATACAAATGAGGACTTTTTTATATAACAATTACAACAAAATTAGAAAGCAACGCTTAAAATGTTTGCTTGAAAGGGAAAAAACGATTCGTTGAAAATACTCACCCTAATCCACCGCTTGTCATCCAAAATGTTTTTAAAGTTAGAAAAAAGTCCTCTATAACTATTGAGTAAAACAATTAAAGAAAAAACATTGTGAAACGGGGATTGAACTAGGGTAGTTTTGAACAGCCGGCCCAACCTCTTAACCACTTGACCATGAGAAACAAACAGTTATGTACTTTAAATTCTCTATAACAAACTACATTTATGGTTAAAACTGTTTATTACAACAAAAATAGCAAAAAAAAAGTCTAAAGTTACGTTAACAATTGGTGTTTCACAAAACCCTGGGCAGGTACGCCTCTCGGCAGTCCCTGTTCCTTAGCCTGCAAATCACATATTTAAGTTGTTTTTGCAGTTTTTCAATATTATTCTAATGTGATTTTCATTTTTGATTAACAAAAGTATAAATGCTAGTGTGAACATAAAATCATTCTCTTTTAACTATTTGCTTACGATCTCCACAAACCCTTGTATTCCATTCCAAATGTTCCGTGAAAGCAAAACAATTCCGTCGAGCCGGATTCGAACCAGCGACCTAAGGATAGCTGATAGATCTACAGTCCTCCGCTATACCAACTGAGCTATCGACGGGGTGTGGTGGAAAATTGCAAGCTCCTTGACATGCTAGGCGCTGAGTTGTATTGACGACATCTTTTAAAATATCATTTGTTTTACTCTTCAACGGTTTAGACCTAAAGCAATTTAACAGGTTTTCTTGTAAAAAAAGTTTAATATGAAATTCATATTAAAAGGAGCTCATGTTTAATAAATAATTAAAAACGCCAACGATTTAGAGAATTAAAAAAACCTTTTGTTTTAGTGGGTAACCAATTGGACCCAAACTGTGTCAGACTACGCCGTGGATGAGAGTGCCCCCCTGGGCCAAGATGAACACTGCCGTGTTTTTGAGGTTTGCTGGTCTTTGTTTCGTGGCAAAAATAAATGCAGGGAAACTTCCTCCTGTCAGCGACTGCCCTTTTCAACTACACTTTCTCATCATACGGGGTTCAGTGCAGATGTCCAGGTAAACTTACTTCTTTTGAAATTACTACGATTTCTTTCAGAATCAACTCTTCCTCTGGACAAACACTGTCGTCAACTGCCTCCTTGCCGCAACGATGGCTACAGATCACAGTCCATGGCAGGGCACTGTGTTTGTGTCGAGCCCTATTTTGGAGAACTTTGCGAAAAGACCTGCGACCAAGGACAGATTTTAAAGAGTTTGTGGAGAACTTAGATCAATGTTGGTTGCTCTTCAGGCGTTGATGGGCGAGCCTACTGCAGTTGTCTACCCTTTTACCAAGGTGACCAGTGCACAGACATGGTCTGTTTGAACGGAGGAGTGGAGTCCCATGGTCGTTGCTCCTGCCCTCCAACTTTTCTAGGATATCATTGTGAAGTTGATAGCAACCGCAGTAGCCATGCCGGATCTCGATTCCAGCGCTTTGGAGAAGTAATTACTTTCTAATTTGCCACTTAACGTAAATTTCAGAGTAACGAAGTGTTCAGCCGAGACATCTCAGGGACTGTCTTCAGTCTTGTCATGATAGTAGTACTGGTAGTATCAATGTATCTCCTAATGAAGCATAGAATGCAGGTACAATTCGAATTTTCCTGTCAAATCTAATGTTTTCTTCAGGTGCAATCGCGTTTTGCTTCCACGCGACGGGATGAAATGTCCCGAGCAGCTGCTATTTACGGGTTACCACCGGTGCAGGCGCACGAAGCGAGGATTGCTCCGTTTCTGGCCGTAGGTATTGAAGGACCGCCGCCTTATGCGGTGCGAGAAGGAAGAGGTTGGCGAAATTTTTTATTTTTTACAATTATTTGGGTTTTTCAGGAAGACAAAGAAATGAGATTTTACCACCCCTTCCAACTTATGAAGATGCAACGAAGGATCTACCTTTGAGGTAAGGTTTTACTCATTTGGATCGGAGACTTGCGCCCACTTTATACATTACCAAAAACTAGACAACGCTCAATTTGAAGATTCACGTAAGGGTTAAAGTAAACATTCATGCGAATACAAAATGCAAAACATTCCGTCGAGCAGGATTCGAACCAGCGACCTAAGGATAGCTGACAGATCTACAGTCCTCCGCTCTACCAACTGAGCTATCGACGGGCGTTTTGATTGCGGCCCGCGTCTTGGAAAGATTAGCGCCTTCCTGTTGTTGCGGCCTTTGTGAACTCAAATTGGGTGCGGAGAAAACATGAAGATAATAACTCCTCGAAATTGTTGTTTACATTTTGCACATGCGGATAAACCAGCCAACAGTAAATTGCGTGGAAAATAAAAATATGCCATTTTTTCTAAATTTGTTTTTGTTTTCAGGACCTGGGTTCAACCTGAAACCAACAATGAACCCTCAAGCAGTGCTGAAGCTGACCAGCCTTCTTCAGCACCACAGGTTGAATCATCTGGACCAACAACACAAGAACCGTCGACTGCCACAATCGACAGAAAAGTCGTAACCCGACGGAGTCTATGATTCCCTTTGCCCTTAGATCTTGAAAGGTCACATTTGCTGCCTACGGTAATTGCTTCTTTGGGTTACCGCTTTAGGAAAATTATATAGGGTTGTTTCAATTTCTCCATCCATCACACAATGAAAACGGGAAAGATCGTCCATGAATTGTCACCCTGTGTATATCGGTTAAACACCATCTTGCCTCTATTAGTTCGCTAGACCATTTCTGTACGATATATTGCTCAATTCTTACTTATGTGTGTATTGATCCTCAATAAATTGTCATACTATTCACATATTATTTTCCAATTCTTCGTTTTTGAAAATACATAAGAACCAAACAAAAGGAATTATTGTTAAACTCAATGTTAATACCAAAAGCAAAACAATTCCGTCGAGCCGGATTCGAACCAGCGACCTAAGGATAGCTGACAGATCTACAGTCCTCCGCTCTACCAACTGAGCTATCGACGGGCTTTTGGTTGGCGCAGCATGCACCTTGACATGTCAGCCGCAAAATCTCTTATGATCAAGCTGGCAGAATCAGCGATTATACACACAAATGGACATCATTATGAAGATTGGTTCCAAGCAATTTACAATTATACAATTTTATAAGCGTCGTTATTCATTTATAAGCATTTCTTTCACTGTTTGTGGGCGTTCCTTTTAATTTACTCTTTTTGACGATTTTAATAGTTTTAAACTGTTTAGAAGAATTTAAGGTCTTTGGCGAATAGTGGCAAATTTCAAAATCCGGATCGTGTGACTACCTCGCGCGACATTAGTAACACGTGCTCTCGCACAAAAAAGGTGCGCATTCGCGCAGACACAGCCAGGTGTGTTACAAAAACGAAAATACCTGTCCTACACATCGCTCCAGACATTTCAAAATCTTCTATTTAACCGGTTTTTGCCCAATTATAGACAGAAAATGACAGACTTTGTTGCAGACATATGACCTTTTTTTAATATATATATTTACATATTACTGTTCTATTTTTGCTTTCGTTACGGAATGGTTTTTTTATCGGAGAAAAACTTTGTTTTTTTACTACGGAAAAAATCCTAAGAAAAAAGGCACTTCCGCCCACGGACGATTCGAAAGTGCACCGTGCTTAGTCGTGTTTTTTTGTATCAATATGGGCGCGCAGCGCATAGAAACCCGTTCTGGCACCGGTCCAATTGGACGCGACGCCTAGTTCACACTTTGACCATGCGAACATCCTAATTACATAGGCATTTTCATCTTTAACATTTTAAATACGGCCAAATTTATGTGAATTCGTTGTTTTGCATGCAATCTGGACTAATTTTCCATTCAGGTTGCGTGAGCAGTAAAGTTTGTAAACAACATCCATTTCTCACCGTTTACACATATTTATGTAAAATTGATCTCCGAAAATTGACTTGTTCTTTAAGTGCGGGAGTCTGTGAGTCCCGAGGCCAAGGTCAAACCAAAGGAGGTTCATGTAGTCGACCGAATGACACCCGGGACGGTAAGAATTTAAATTTAAACTTTAAAAAAACTATATAAAGTTACTAAAGTTTTAAAAAAACTTTGTTTAAACTCTATTTTATAATAATATCTCCTTCACTGTTTCAAAATTTTGTTTAAGGTGAAGATTTTCGTGTCGGACACGCCGGTCTTCTGTGGGCCAGTGGAGGAAAAGAGGAGACCGTCGGAATCCTCACTGTTTCCCAAATGGAAGCGGTTCTTTTCCGACGAAACTGGCTTCAACCAGTGAGTTGGCATAGAGAAGATTTAATCTGAAGGCAACGCATGAAGGCCATAGCTGGACATACCCACTTGCCTCACTTTGTCCCTATCCGTTTCACTGACCATGGCTGGACGTTCTTCTTTTCTAAACAAAAAGTAAATTTTGTAAAATTTCGAAAACTTACTTTTAAAACAACAAGATAACTGTGCGATGCATGTCGGTTAAGTAGATGACTTGATTAAGAACCCATCAAGCATACTTTTCAAACGAATTCATCTAACAAAATTGCATAAAAGGACAAGAAGACGTGCTTTTCTGAAAATCAGTTGCTCGTACGCGTCACTTTGAGAAAACAATGACTTAGCAGGGTAAATAAAAACAGTTGTCGTTTGGTTCGAATGACCAACGCTCGCTTTGTTTTGACGCCCTTCATTGAGCATTTCCTGGTCACTTACTTTTTGCTATTTTATAATTCATCATTTTCACATTTTAATTATAATAATGTGTATTTTTAACATCTTTTTACTCCAAGACTTCCTTTTACGCAAACACTTTTACAGGACAAATGATGTTTGAAAAGAAAAAAAGTTTCTTTGTTCTCTATTCTTTCTGTTTGGCTAAGGCAAAGAACTGGTATAAAACACCACTTCATCTCAACGATTATAATTTGAATTTTATCTTTTCGTTCCAAGAAATGTTTTTCCTTTTAGCGATTACTATCAAAATTATATCAAAATTTATAAATTAATGTAAAACGGACATTTTTTACACCACGTTTTCTGTTCTATTTTGAGAACAGGTTCGTTTTAGTTTAGGACAACCTTAAAAATTTCATATGAAGCAGACATTTTCCCAAAGATGTTTCACGTACAAATGTCCCACGGTTTTTTTATTAGTTGAAAAATTCAGAACTTAAAATGAAACTTAAATACCAAAATAATATGAGCTCGACGTTGTAACAAAATTCAGGATAACAACTAAAAGATAAATCTCAACAAACTAAATTGATTTTTTTAAAATTTAAAATTAAAATTTGATTGTTTGAATGTTTTTGAAAATGTTCACAACACCACATACGCTATGAAAATGTTATAACAAACAATACTCATAGGACGCAGACAAAACATTGTCTGTCTTGTCGTCTGGCATCCACGAATTTCAGTTTTTGTGTCCATTTTTTAACTGGGCAGGACTTTTTCCAATTGGGTTTTGAGCAAAACCACTCCGCTCCAAAAACCTGTCCAACTTCAACATTGAATTGCAACGCATCCGTCTATTCAAACAAAGCCATTTTCGAACCTTTTGTGGTCGCAGTTCCCCGACGGGCGTTCGTTTAGTCATTTTTCCGTTTAACCGTGTCCTAGTCGCTCGATAGAATTCTGTCCCTTTCCATCCAAAATAGAACTAAAAAACCCCGCAGCCATTTTCCCAAAGAGCTGTTTGCAATCGGAGCCCGTGCAAAAGTGCATAGCGGGATCGGCTCTTTGTTTGTGGGATTTTTGTGTGTAGGCACAGTTTGGAGGCAGCCGGTCTTCACGGCCCCGCCCCGGCGCGAAAACCGAAGAAAAGCCGTCTTATCGCGCTTGACCCGCGCTGACCCCTGCGTTCGGCGAATCCCCCCGCTCCCTGTGGACCTAACCAAGTTTACCTAGATTCCTGGTCACCATCTGCTCGGCGCTACTGGTGATGATCTCACTTATTCTATTACTCATCTGCTTTACGGGTTCTGTAAATACTTTGGTAAGGTTAAACAAGCAAAATGAGTAATTTACAAAACCTTTTAGCCTTCTCATGCCGAGCCTCGATTTGGCTGGCCTAAACCATCCGAAAGTGTGCAAGGCGCTTTCTCAAAAGCGGCTGTCACCACAGACCATGGAATTTGCTCCGGCATCGGAGGGTTGGATATTTCAATCACTTTTTGAAGCCTTATATTCAGAGATGTCCTGAAGGCTGGGGGTAATGCCGTTGATTCTGTGGTAGCCGTCATGTTCTGCATCGGTGTTACCAATCCTCAATCAAGTGGTCTTGGAGGAGGATTCCTTATGACACTCTACAACAAGTAAAAAATCAATATGTTTTAAAAATTATCAACTTTTCTAGAACTGAAGGCCGATGCATTGCCATCGATGCTAGGGAAACTGCTCCTGCCGCTTCTCATCAAGACATGTACATCGGAAACACCAATGGATCCAAATACGGTACACAAATTTGAAAACTGAAAACTGAAAAGTCTTAGGCTTCACTTCCGCTGCCACCCCTGGAGAGCTTGCTGGTTATTGGCACATCTACAAAAAATACGGATCTGGTACCACATTTTAATCAATTGTTTCAATCGTTCGTTTTTAGGAAAGGTTACCTGGAAATCACTGGTTGAGCCATCCATCAAACTCTGTCGCGAAGGTGTACCCGTGTCAAAGTACTTGGATGACGTCATGAAGGTCAAGGAGTACCACTTCCGTGCTTTCCCCAGCATGAAGTAGGCCAATCCAAAAATCTTAGAAATTCGTTTTGCAGGGCTTGGATCAACCCAGCTACTAACGCCACTTACAAAGAGGGAGACCTTCTGCCTAGACAGAAATTGGCTGCCACTTTGGAGAAGATTGCTGACAGCGAAGATCCAGTGCAGCTCTTCTACCGTGGTGAAATGGCTGAGACAATGGCTAAGGAGTTCAAAGCAGGAGGTATTTCTTAACTGAGAGATAGGAATTTTATTTATTTTTGTTCAGGTGGAATCATGACAAAAGAAGATTTTGCCAATTACCGTGTGCGTGAGGAAGAAGGCATTCTGATTAACAACCATTTCCGTGGAGACCTTGTCATGTGCGGAGGCCCCCCTCCTTCTTCATTTGCCGTTACTCAGCTGATTGTTAGCATCATGAGCAGTAAGTAGGGCACTTTTGAACTGCAAAATCGATTTTAAGAGCTTTACCCTGAGGGACACTCTGCTGACATCTACACTGACCCCAAAGTCACCCACCATTTCATCGAGGCTATGAAGTTTGCCTATGCGCAGAGGTAAAATTTTTTTTCAAGAGCGGCTAATTGGAGTTGTGTAGAACTCTTCTTGGAGACCACGAGTTCGTGAAGAGCGCCATGGATCTTGTGAACAATATGACCACCGCTGAATACACTGAATGGGTTGTGAGCAGGATGAAGGACGTTGCCCAGCCATCGGCTTACTATGGAGGAATTGACCAGGCTCACGTAAGGAAATTACTTTTGTTAGACCTTTGTTTATGTTTTAGGTTCCCGATCATGGAACTTCGCAGGTTACAGTTCTGGATGAGCATGGAAATGGAGTTTCTTCTACAACCACAATCAACAGATGGTTTGTTGTTTTTGCATATCTCTAGAAAGTCATCCCTTTCTCACTGCCAGCAGCTAACAGTTTTTTTCTTTTCTCGTTTTTACACAATCTGAAAATTTAAGATGCTTCTTCACATTTCCTCTGCAATTCAAGTTTTGTTATGTCAACTGTAAAGTCGTCGCCAATCCTAGTTCTCCCTATTGCAGGCCTTAGAGTTTGTCAACTGACACCAAACGCGAAATTGCGTACAAACATTGTGAGTATAAGCAAACGTACGTGCGTACGTATTGCTGCGGCCGGATTATATTTGATAATCGCTGGTATGTTAGGATTGGCGATCACGGATTGGCGAGCACCTTATAGCAGCCAACATTCAACTCTTGTGTTCCAGGTTCGGAGCTGCTGTTGAGTCTGAAACTTACGGAATCATTTGGAACGACGAAATGGACGACTTCTCCACCCCTGGATCAGTCAACGGGTAAAAAGATAATTTTAATAATCTCATAGTTCCATATAGATTTGGCTTCGCCCCATCTGAGACCAACTTTATCCGTCCTGGAAAGAGGCCCATGAGCTCCATGACTCCTATGATCATCTACGACAGTGTCACCAAAAAGGTATGTTTTCCTAAGACAGTTTAGATTAACGAAATAGCTTTCACAGAAGGAATTTTCGAATTACACCTTTAAGTGCAGGTCACACCAAAATCTCCCATTGGCGTTTCCTAATCCTTGGCGCAAGAGTAGGCCACCGCGTATTTTCCAAGGCCGCGCAAATCAAAATTTCTTAACCGGCTGAAATTACCGATCGTCCGCTTTAAATCCGGTCATAACTAACTACAATTTCAGCCTCGCATGGTTATGGGTGGTTCTGGAGGATCGAAGATTATCTCTTCCGTTGCCAAAGCCATTGTCAGGCCTTTGATCTTCGGAGATACTGTGAAGCAGGTACTTTACAAAACAATCCAATTCATTCAACTATTGATTTAGGCTATCGACTCCCCCATGTTGCACAACCAGTTCACTCCTGATATTGCTCAGATCGATGACAGCTTCCCCTTGGTACTTTATATTTTTTCGTTCTTTTCAATAGTTCGATTTTAGGAGCTGAAATCGGTTCTCGAGTGGAAGTTTGGCCAGAAATTCAGAAACACGACCGGTTTCGAAGGAATTGTGCAGGCCATCGATGTCGGAAGCGAGCAGATCCACGCCTGCGGTGACTTCCGCAGGAAGACGAAACAGATCCCCTCAGGATACTAATGATATCACAACTCCCGGTTGTTGCAGTTGTTTGCATCAAACAAATGTAATTATAAAAAGATTTTATGAACAAAATTATTTTGTTTTACCACAATTAGGAGAAATTCATAGCAGATAAGTATTGAAATGGCCTTTGAGTACAGAAATTTCAAGGGCTCAGAATTTTGTTAAAAGCTCCGATTTTCAAAAAAAAAAGATTATTTACCATGATAATTTAAAAGCGATTCAGAAAATTGAAAAACAAGAATCGAAAAGAAGAAAAACATACGGCACCCAGGATTCCCAAGCCGTCTCCGATCCAAGTACTAAGTGGGCCCAACGTTGCTTGACTTGCCAGATCGGACGGGATGGCGTACATTCAACGTGGTATGGTCGTATGCATTGCTGTCACTGGGCGCTGCCTAGACATACGAGGGCCTCGTAAAAACCATATTCTGATCTGGTACGGATACCAACACTAAATGGAGTTTGTCTGAATTTCGTAAACAATTCGAAAGTCACCCCATTTTAATAGTTGGAAAGCCGAAGTGTTTGGTTTTTACGACTAATATAAGCGCAGAACGTCACATTTTCCTTCGGAAAATTCTATTAAACCCCTTATGAAAGAAAACTGATAACAAAATTTTACCCTTAACGTTTATGTCAACATGTATACTTGACAGCTAGACTTGAAAACTGACAAACACAGTTCTAGATCAGAAATGGCACACTTAAATGACTCCTAGACACTACGAGCACCTTGGAAACCTTATTCCGATCTAGTACGGGTTCCAAAACTGAATAGATACTCTCTCAATACCGGAAAACAGTTCGAAAGACATCAGTGTTTTGGTGCTTGCAGGCCCTATAAACACCATTGCGTTTGAAATATCAACATTCTTACTTGACGGTTAGATATTCGTGCCAATAAACACATCGCGGCTTATCAGTTCTGACCTACAACTTGAAAACTATCCAAGACACCCGAAATATTTACTCTTGCTCTACACAATTTGGTAAATGGATAGTTGTTGAGCATGTACAGATAAGTGGACGAACGACCTCGTCACCGAGGGAGGCAGTCAGCCTTGGAGACTAAAGCTATGCAATTAAATGCTGATGCTATCACACGGACAGTGACAAGAGACGTATCACAGGAAGCAGATAATAGGAAATTACTACAATCGCCACAGAAACAGAAGTAGCGGTAAGAAGGAAATTAAAGTCAAGGTGGGAAATGAGGCAGGGTTGCAGAGGTTTCCTGAACAGCAGCAGATGAAGCCAAGGTTGGGGATCATGTCGCAGGTTTCAAATATTCTGTAGGTCTGGCAAACGGAAGATACTCCTGAACCGTCACAGTAGCGCACCTGAAAATAGATTTAAATTGCATGGTTGTTTGTTGAATTTTGAGTTTTTCATTTTTTAATTGTTGGGAAAACAGATGATCTCAGAGTCGGCTAAACATTTGGTAAAGTGACTGAAAGAGCTTTTACAGTTAAAAAAAATTCTTTGAATAAGAAGTAAGGACACCGTAGTTAACGAACTGGAAGAATGATTACAATTTCAAGCTAATCGGTTTTAACTTTTCTAATTTTTCTAATTTAGTGCTTATTCTTAAATTCTTCTTATTACATTGCTAAGTTTTTCCTTACGGGCATTAATTAGGAAAGGAGCACAAATCCTCTAAGTGGGAGGATCGCGGGATTTTAACGATAATTTGAATGTTAATCTCAACGAGGTCAGTGTTTTATTGTTACCATATTAAACTTAAAAGATTCAAAATGCTTCAATTACTTTTCCTTGAAACAGTTGTGCAAAAATCTTAGAATTAGCAATGGAGCACTTTACTTAAAACACTACGACTTTTGGTGCCTAACAAAGCGCAACTTCATCCCTTTTATCCCTTTCGATCCAACGTTTCATTTAAAACATACTCGTTTTGCAAAACAGATTTTAAACAGATTTTAATAAAAAACACATGTTTTAGAAGCATAATACGTTATGTTAGAAGCATTTCCTTTGCCGATCAAGTCCCCAACATTTTGCCTTCTCTTGTTGTTTCCGATTATAACATTAACTGAATGATAATCTCAACGAGGTCATTGTGCTATTTTGGTTGATATTGATAAACACTTCGGTCATTGGCCCAGTTTTTCCTTCGGCATGCTAACTATTTGCATTCTCAGCATGGGATCGCTCGGAGAAGCAACAAGGTTTTGTAGTTCCTCCCAGCGGGGAGCCAGTGTCCATTGAAGAGACGGGCGTTGAGGAGGATTTGCATTCAAATTTGACAACAATAGCCAAATCTCGTTTCACGTCATACAAATCATGCAAAATACCCACCGTATCCATTCCCAGCGTTTGTTTTATACAGCTAATTGATGGGCAGTCGATAACCTGAATATAAAAAATTGAAAGTTAAAATTGAAAGTTCTACCTGAAGTTGGCTGCCAGAATAACATTGCAAAGCTGTTACTGAAGAGATGACCACAGCAAAGATAAGGCTGGATGATAATTGTATCATGTCTAAAATATGTATTGATACGGGTAAAATAATAATAAGATAAGAGAAAATAGGAAAAAGAGGGCAGATGTTAGCAGTTTGAATGACATGCATTGATGTCCTTTCCGACAATGAAAAGAAGCATGTGGCTGTAGGGCGGATTCGGAAGTGGTTGACGACTGATTTAGAATTCACGAAACATGGAGTGGCAAAAGGCAGATGGATGTCATTAAAACCGGTTGGATGGGCTCCGCAGGACATACCTACGCTTTCCATAAGGGCATGTGCGATAAAAATATAATTGGTTGAATCTGGAAAACACTAAAGTAACTTTGAAAATTCAAAACATTCTTTTTGGTGTTCAAAAGATTTTTGTTAATTTTTATTGATTTTGGAAGCATCACTAAAGAGACCAAGGTCATACTAGGCACAAACAATGGCATTTCCATTCTAGAATGTTTTCTTTAAGGGAAATATGGTGTGCTTTTCAAGAGCTTAGAACGAATCACTCACAGTGCTGCTTGTACTCGTAACTGTAACATCGTGGTTTATAAAAGATTTAAACAAAAACCACATTTGTTTCTGTTTGCAGAACTAAAAATGTACGTGAGGGCAAAAAAGAGATACTTGGCTGTTAAAATATTTATGTAATCATAACTGAAAAACCTTACTTTTCATATAAGAAAGTCACTCTTTGATAAGACAAAAAGGTTTCCTTTGTTTCAAAAAATGTGGTCAACTGGATTTTATAGTCAAGAAATTTAAAAATTAATGGAAGTTTTTTTTTGTGTTTTTCGAGATCTGATTAATGTGAGCAAAATATTTGCTTAACAATATAAAGAACTAAAAATTCTTATTGGTTTTATTTGGATCCTATAAGAAACCAGTAAGCTGAACACTAGGTTGGAGAAGACGAAATTGCAAGTTTCTTAAAATTAAATTTCATCGAAGCAATTGCTTGTAAAAACAAGATGCGAAGATTTTGGTTAAAAAAGAAGCCTTCCCGCCAAAAGAAGTTTTCCGCTTGTAATTGAATAAGTCGTAAGTCGGGTCCGCAATTCGATGCTAATTAGTGCCTGGGTGGTCGATAATGAGGTCGTCATCTGCCGAAAAATAGTCACGAAACACTCGCTAATCTTTATTTTACGATGTGCATGGAATACAAAAGCACGGCGACCGGCAATGGCCACCGTTTTTCGGATTGCCGCTACCGGTTGACGGAGGGGTTTTAAGGCGCGGTAACTTTGACGAAACCGGTGATTTGCCTACTGTCAACAGCCTTTGTCGAAGGTAACTGAAAGGAGGAAGGACGGGTTAAAAAGAGGGATTAGGAAGAAGTGTTTTTGAATTTTGTACTTTGAGATGACTCAGTTTCTAAACTTGAATTTGATCCCTCAAAGTGACGTCAACGGAGGAATTCGAGATGGAACGCAGAGGCTGCCGTTCCGCTTGCAATGCTAATGAAGCCACTACGAGGTGCAAAATAATGTGGCTCGAATTAGGCGGACACAACGGCGACCAAATCACGTCAAGTGTGCTTGGCTGGACGACCACATTGTGCCACAAATGGATCAGCGGGTCGCGCTTGTTAGCCACACAAAGAGAGCCTCCTAACATACTCGTCTGGATAAAAGGTACACTGGTTGAGCCTAACTGAATACCAGCGCAGTACCGATTTCGGCAAATGGGCGGCCTGGTCGGGGATTTGCCACAAGTGGAAGAAGATTAGACACGCCCGCTGGCGACGAGCATCCACAGGGACAGGACGAGGGCCGAACCCGTAGTGAGTCAGATAAAGGGTTTCATAACTGTTCGGTTTTGGTCTTCCGTTTTGACATCACTTGAATTTTTCTACACGTATTGTAGTAACGAAAGGAGCGTGTCTTCTGTACACATATACACATATACACGCGTACACGCGTACACACTTACACAGATACATATATAGAAACCTACACACACTCACTCACTCACGCCTACACATACACATATTCATTCACTGACTCACTCCCACACACACTCTTTCTCTCTCTTTCTGTCTGTCTCTCTCTCTCTCTCTCTCTCTCTCTCTCTTTCTGTCTCTCTCTCTTTCTGTCTCTCACCAGCTCTTTCTCTCTCTCTTTTTCTCACTTAGTAATAATTTATAAAGGGGTTTTCACAATGTTTCACTTCTGTTTTGAAGCATAATCAGAGATCAAAACACAATGTAAAGAAGTTTGGAGCCGGACTTCTCCTTTTAGAAGTAATACATGAAATTGAAACTGGGTGAGAGGCAACAAAAATTTTAAATAATTGTAAATTTGAAGTTTGAGGATACAACGCACAAGGACACAAAATGCGTTAGTGCTCTAAAAGATTTTGCAGACCAGGAATGTCTTTGAAAACCTCAGTCGACTGGTAAATCCTTAGTTTACCTAGTGCGGCAAGGAAAGGAGACTGAATCGGGTGAGGCGACGGGAGGCATTGTTGTGGGAAGGGTAGTAATGGTGTCGTATTAGACTCCTATTCAGGGCCGCGAACACCGGAAAGGCATGCCGGCCCACTAATAGAGAGGCGCCACCGCGCACCTCGAGGACACCCTGAGGCCTTGGAATAAGAGACTAAGAGTCCCTCCCCGAGAACGAATGGTGTTAATGGCACCGAAAAGCGAGGGAAGCGCTGTGAGTTTGCAATGGGCGGCCGCCGGTGAGGTAATAACGGCCAGCGGACGACCGGTCGGACAGTCCTACGTGGATACAATTAACCACTACACAACTTGCCTGCCCAGCTCAACGAAGCTAAGCTGGGTAAATCTATTAAATTGTGTTCAAATCGAAATATAAAAATAAGTTTTTTTTTATTTGCTGAAAAATGCCGAAAAGTCTCACTTTGTCTTTTGCGTTGAAACATTTAGACAGGGCAGAGTTTGTATTTACCTCCATTTTAATTTTTTTTAACAGTAAAATGTTGTAAAACACAAAAAATCTCCTTTTTTTATCAATTTTGACATTTACGGTATTCAATAGCCAAATGTAATGATTGTATAAAACTGGAAGTGGGCTGATGGCATATTCGATTTATGCAAAGAAAAACCAATTTCAGGCTCTTTTAGATTATCTTAATTTGCCTACAAGTGGCGTTACGGAATAATACAAAACAGGGTTTGTAAACTTGAGGGTCTCTCCCTGAAGTGCTCATCTGGGTTTTCAAAAAACGGACAGACCCGTGGGTCGAGCCCACTGATTTTGGAGACCTGGGTCGGTCAACTAAAGTAACATAAAATTTTAAAAAACTGGGGCTTTCAACTTTTGAATTCAATACAAAGTTTTAATTATGCTTCTAGCTTTAATTATAGTTAACTAAGTTATATAAGAAGTGCACTGACCGGGATCGAACCTTTGTCGTGTGGACTAAAATGGATGGACGAATAGACACGGGCCGGAAGGACCCTGCTAAAAACGGGGGCCGGCTCGTGAGAAAACTAGTACTTTGTCTTGGGACTTAGACACTTTTTTCGAGAAATCGATAACTTCAAATTGAAATTGAAATTCCGATTGGAACATTTTGGTTGAAAACAATGATATTTTCTGTCCCTTTCATTCCGTCCCTTGTTCTCTCCTCCATTCCTCAAACATTCCTGTCTGGACATTTTTAATTGGCGTCAGGGAAAACGCAACATTTTTGCCGTCTGTGATGAATTGCCATGGCGAAGGCCGACAATTCTCCCAGCCCTTTTCTTCACAACTTTTTTTCTCCAACGCCAGAGAGGGCGTCGAATTAATTACAGACGCGACCTCGCGGAATGGTGAGAACCACACGTTCATCCTTCCTAGAATCATCTCGACTACGGTAGAGAAAGAAGGAAATTCGAGAAAAAGGTCAACTGTTTTCCAGAGGAATCGGAAGAATGAAGTCACACTTGAACCAGTTCTATTTGACGAGGTGTGACATGTAGGGCCCACAAATAAGACTCACCTAATTTGACAAGCGGAACTAGTCCTCAATTGGAACTATTTAGACCAAAGGCAAGGTTGTTGCGGTTGGAGTGGTAAACACATGTTTACTGTAGTAAATGAACTACAGTAAACATAACCAAATTTCACCTCACCACCACACATGCCCACAAAAACACACACCTACACAGCA
This sequence comes from Oscheius sp. G VE-2021, assembly GCA_022343465.1. Taxonomy (NCBI): domain Eukaryota; kingdom Metazoa; phylum Nematoda; class Chromadorea; order Rhabditida; family Rhabditidae; genus Oscheius; species Oscheius sp. G VE-2021. The sequence continues at coordinate 2,218,541 of JAJQXH010000055.1, forward strand.
CACATGGATACACGCACACACCCACACACCCACACATTCACACACTCACTCACTCACTCAAGTCTGGAAAAGTTGAAAAAGTCGCTGTTTTTTAAGGAAAATTTACACATTCTCATAAAATTAAAAAAGAGAATTTTCGAAACCTCTCCCCTTCAACAATTTCTTCAAAAAAAGCTATCCTCCAAATGTTTGCACTGGTTTGCACGCACTTTTGATAGATGAACATGGCGTCCTTCTGATAAATGGATGTTTATTGTTAATAATGGCGCACTTGTGTATGCCGACTTGGCACGTCTTCCAAACTAGAAAATTACATGAAAACCAATTCAAATTCAAATTCAAAACATCCTTAGGGTCACAGTAAACATAAGTCTTGGAGGTAGAAAAATAGTCGGTCAAGGGGTGTGCTGTTATTTCAGCGTGGAAGAATGCAACGTGCCAGCCGGAGGGACAATAGCTGCCAAGGTTATCCGTTCCAATTACCTTACGCAAATGTTCCTCAAGGATCAGTGACAGGATTACTGAAAACGTTCTGAATTTAATTAAATTAAAAATGCGATTATTGTAACAAAAAAAGATACAAGATTCACATGGCCAAGTTAAGAAGTAAATATTTGGAGCCAAAACTTTCCTGGTTCGATCTCCCTAGGTCAAAACTATTATACGTCAATTATATTATTCACATAGTTTTTTGCCAAAATACATAACTAACACTTTTTTCTATTTTTAAACATGTTTCGTAAGCTTTGCTATACCCCAGAATTCAATTAAAACCATTTTGATCAAAAGCAATGATCAAATTATGATCCCTTCTTAGTTAGTGGAAAAAAACGGCCAGCTGTTGTACTTCGCTTGGCATCTGCTCTCCATGTATGAAAAACCGCATTACTCACCAGGACCAGGTGTTTCGCAAAAAAAAAAGCATTCAAGAAAGACTGGAGGTTATGCAAAATCTTTATTTTAGATGTTATTTTTGAAATATACTTGTTTTCACATTTTCGTTGAAACCACAGTTCTAAACATACACACCTACTTTGTTAAGGGGATTCTCAACTTTTTTTTACAAACTTCCGTACAAAACATTTTTTTTCTAATGTTGTGGATTTCGCCTAAGGTCGGGCTGTTCCGCTCTCTGGATTAAGTTTTTATTCAATATCATTTTTTTAAACTGAGTTCCCCGAAGAGAAAACACAAACGTTATTGATTCTTTTGTTTTTGTTTTATTTCTGCCTGATTTGGCATTTTGTCTTTGCAAAACGCGATAATTTTTATCCGAACTGCAGTTGCAGAATTCAATGAAATCCCATATATAAAAACTTTCAATGTAATCGAGTTTCCTTTTTGTTTGTGAAAGAAACCAGCCATCTGTCTCGCATTTGCCCCCAAGTAAGAAAAACCACATAACTCACACGGACTAGACGTTTACTCTTTCTTCTACATTTGGGCTATAAATATAGAAGACAATATTTGTACACACTTCGATGGGACTATATCTGGGGTAGATTTACAGAGAAAAGGGTGCTATTTTGATACAGAAATGCGCACGAATCGGACCTACATGCGGGATACTACCTGTGTCAGAAACCATGTGAAGGAGGGTGTTCGTTCTGGAGGGGGACAAAGAATACAGAAGAATCGTAAAAACAATATGACAGAACCAACGAAAAAAGGACCGCCCTGTCGGTTCTGGGTAGAACATAGTGGCGCTCATGAAAGAGCGATAGAAATAACAAACTCTGAACAACAACAATTCTATACGACTCGTGTTGCCGTGTGTCTACAAGAAAATTCCCTGGCAAAAATGATAGCAACGAATTAGAAGATCAGTCGGATGGAATTGTCGGGGCGGATAAACACAAAAAACTTAGCGATAGATGGCTACACGGATTAGCGCAAGTCTAGGGAGAAGTTAGTAGCTGAAGTTATTAGGTGGGGAGGACCAATTTGTGACTGACGGCTGCCAATACTGCTCCTGCTGACGTTGTGGAGGGGTGTTCTGCTGGGACTGCTGCCTCTGGTACATATCGTTGACGCCTGGAGAAATCAGTTCACCTTTTCCAAGAACTTGGGCTTACCCATGGAAAGATCTTGAGGAGTCTGCGTCATATAGCTAGGAACAAACGCGGCGGGCTCGTACTTAACTCTGGCCAACTGAAAACCACCCATTTGAATTTGGCAAAAACAGGAGGCTTACCATTGGCGGAGGGCCAACGGGAACCATGGGCTGGGCGGCAGTCCACTGTGGCATTTCACCACCGTTGAAGAGCATCTCGAGATCTTTGGGAATGCCTTCAGAAGCACCGAAGTCAACCTAAAAGTGTTGTAGATATTGCTTTCTTTGCCTTTTAATTACCACATCGTCGTCAGGAACAAATGGAGCCAGTCCAGTCAAATCGGGCTCTTCCCACTGCAGATCTTCGATAATCGGGTTGAATGGCTGTTCATTCATCACTGGGCATGCTGCGGCAAGCGAAGGATTGGCAGCAGGCATAGCGGCGTACATGGCTGAGGCGCCTCTCGGGTCACTGGGTGGCACAGAGTTATTGTCTGAAAACGGGCCATTTACGTCTCCTTTTCTGAAAAGCTTACCGGGAGAATGAACAGCGGAAACGCAAGATGGCGTGCTGGTGGCTGTGCTAGATGCCACAGATCCACCCCTAGTGAAGGATCTGTAGGATGCTTCCCGGGCAATGGCACTCGTGTAGCTCTCTCTGGACTGATCGAGGGCCCTAGTACCTCTCCCAGATAGCTGCGGGCCTGAAGTAATGTTAACAGTTTGTGGCCGTTAGGGTTTCTCTACCTCCTCCAATGAGTGGGGAACTGTACGGGTACGAGTTGTCGCAGCGGGAACCAGTTGGCGGAGCCACGAGTTGCGCCGAGGCCAGAGTGGGGTCGTCAGATGGACGGCATTGCTGTTGTCGCTGCAAACACTCGCATTTGTCTGTCTCAAATTTGAAACGCACCTGTTGCGCGCCCGGACTGCTCGACTTGTCGCGGAATAGCCAGTCGTAAACTTCATTAAGGTTCTCCTGGATCGGTACTGAAAAGGATTCTATACACAGGGTACAACACAAAGTGGAAGAGCTAAGTTTCTGTACAAGCAAGCCCGGCCAAAAGCGATCGGATAAGTTTGAGACGGATACGGACACGTGAAGACGACGGAACGACAAAGGTAGAGTGGCAGCGGATTTGGATCACAAAAGTACAAATTTCAAGTCAAAAAATACGGCGCCAAGAACCTCGTCGTCGTCGAAATCATTAGTATCCGCATCCGTACTCTTTTCAGTTTCTTTTGTTCTTGAAGACCATCCCCTAGTGAATGGCTCCAGAAGCCAATCGGGGCAGAACGCTGAAAAAAGGACTCGCTATGATGATCTATGTTGGCCTATCTATTACCCGACCAAAGAAGTTGCGTTTTTCTAAAAAGCAAACCACTCACCACCAGGAGCCGTTTCTCCTTCCAAGGGTCGCATGGTTTCAGCAACGGTGAAGTTGTCGTCAAACAGAGGAACGAAGTTCTCCTGCTCGATGAATTCAGGTTGACGGCCAGTGTAATCTGAAAACTCTGATGCTAAAATGTCTTAAATCGTCGCTAGTCCCCGAAGTTCTCGTCAAGAAGTCAGAAACATCTCGCCCCTTATCTTAATGGATCTGGCGCAGGAAAGAAGCATTTCCGGACTCTACGTTTCGTGAAAGGCAAGCACTTCTATTTTCTGGACGGAAATTGATTGCGCGGTTTCCAAGAAGGAACAAAACAAGAGTGCAACGAACCCAAATCGTCGATTTCCTTCTTGATCTCCACTGGCAGACCAGCCGGAGCAGTATCGGTACAAATAACCAGCGGCTCGCATGCCTCTTGGACTCTGAAAAACGCTTATGAAAATATGTTGCGTCCAAACAAACCCTATGATAAAGTGAACACAGACGACGTATTGTCCCTTCTGCCCCTTACATGTGTGACTTGTGGTGTTCGCTTCCGTCATAATCCAGGCTAGGGTGCCATTAGCAGCCAACAATCTGTAGTAGGGCGTCCGAACATGCCCTTTGGAAAACAGCTCCTTCATTGCCTACAATTGGTCACTTCCTTGACGTAATGAGAGGAATTGAATACAGAACAATGTCAATTGTCTAGAAGGCTCACCTTGCTAATGAGCTCGCAGTCGGCTGGGTGTACAAGGTCGTAGAAACTGGCTCCTACAAGGCTCTTCAGATCGTTCTTTAGGATGTAATTCAGTCTTTCACTGATGAAGGATATCCTCATATCGCAGGTGTGACGAGTCATATACGCCCCAGATGGTGTGTCGTTTCCCTAAAGTTCTTCCATTTACCGTCATCTTAGTGTCAATGTACCTTAGTCAAGGCAGTTGCATTGGCATTCACAGATCCCTGTCCGGCTGGGACACAGACTCCTTGCATCATGATTACATGGCCTCCGGTGTCGGACTTACGGCACCGAATAACGAAGGACACCGGCTGAAAACAATCGTGACGTCATTGTGTGTTTACTGCCCTGGCTAATTTTGTTGTGTCTCCCCCCGCATTCTTTGATTCTTCTATGCAGCGTTGTTTACGATCACTTTCGTTGTTCACTGGATGCCCTATGCGCCTGCTTGTTCTCTCCCGCGTGGATTGCGAAAAAATCGTGTCACGTGGGAGAGAAAGAGGCGCGCGGCTAAAGACTGCGTTCGCGGCGCACTCCTCGTGCTCCAAGGGGTTCGGCATCGATGTTTGCAGAGTAGGGGGCCCGCCCGCATCTTTCCGACCAAACGCCGATATGCCCCGCGCTGCAACTCCCGGGGCAAAAACCCCACAAAGTCCCTGTTCCAAATGATGATGTCATATCACGGGAGTGTAAGAGCGCGCCTGTGCCATGTGCCCCGGCGGATCAACAAGGCTCTTCCAAAGGTCATTAGAGATACCAGCCGCAAGTTCAAAGACACGGAAGCTGACTTAAAATTTATGAAATGACGGCGGTCGAACGAACGCCCCTGCTTTTGCATGCAAACCATAGATTACACCAATAACGCTATCAATTGCCAACTTCCGTCCATGTGTAATTTAAACCCTCCGCGTTGTCTCAGAAATCCCGCTGTCTGGCTCACCTTGTACAAAGCGCTCTTCATGTTGAGGTTGCGGCCACGAGGGCTGATCACCGTCTTCATCCGGAAAACGACCGTCCTGCAAAAGAACATGTGTTACCCAGGGCTTCCAGAAAGAAAATGGCAGGAAAGAGTAAACAGCAGCTGTTGCGGAAAGAAACTCTTTCGAAAGAAACGGTTGAAATTGAGTGGGCGTATTTCAAAGAACTCTCACCTTCCATACGCTTCTTCTGCGTATCGGCTCACAAGACCTGTCACAATCTGGCGGAATTCGGTGAAATCATCCGAGTGGAAGAACTCTTTCAGTCCCCTGCCGGCAATGTCCGTCTGAAAAGGCCCACTGAGTCTCAATCAAAGGAAGAGCGCGTCACAAAAAGTACATTCATGCTTCATTTACCCCAGCTAATGTTGTTAATAAACTCTTTTCCTGTTACTTTGAGCCCCCCACTATCGAGGTTTCAGCTAACGAAGCCTCGGGAAAGATAAAACTTTTCCTGGATGACCCATTTCGTTGCCAAAAAATCTTTCCTTTTATCGACTGATTTCCCTACTCAGTGTTCTTTCTCTTAGACAACAAGTGATAAAGGAAGGGAACAATCTGTGTCGCGTGATTTCCGCGGTCTAGCAAAACATTTCGAAATTAAGCACTTTTAGGCTCCAGGGGCCGGGCATACAACTTGTTCGCCGAGCAGCTTCAAAAAACATACTTGGGTGAGGCCGAGGTAGAGTGCAACGCTTTCAGTGATGTACAAAACATCACCGTCAATATTGCAAAGAATAATAAAGCCATCCAGGGCTTCAGTGATCGTTTCTTCTGTGTGCACATCCACAATCTTGGAATTTGGTTCCGGAACTTCGAAAGTGTCAAGAACTGAAAAAGTTGTATATCTCCTTTTTCTTCCGTTATCTAACCACTGGCTGCTTCACTTCGAAATCGGCATACTGTAGCAGCCACACGGAGGAGGGCAATCCTGTCCAGATGGCCTACGGTAGAATCTTCTACCAAAGGCACAACGTCGCGAAGGTCGCTGAACACGTCAGATTCCTTTCCACGACGCTCACGAGCGGCACAGCGAGAGGTTTCACGTCTCCTGTCCATACTCCTAAAATAAGCAATGCTTCGGATTAAGCTTAACATTGTGATAGATTTATGGAAATGCTATCTTAATAATAAGCTGTTTAAATGTATTCATCCTACGCAAAAGACTTTTGTTAATTAGAAAATCTCACCTTTTTCTAGTGTCACATCCATCGCAGTCCATTTTGAATTGTATTTCTAGGAATGAATCCCAAGGGATTCAAAGGCGGAAGCAATCCTTTTGATCGGTTGTGTAGCTGCAAGAAAACATTGTTTATGCTACGGGAGTACAACAATTGAGAAGGACGAGCACCAGAAATCTGTTTTTGGAGTTTTCCTAGCTGCACTCAATGTGTATGACATGTGGGGGTAAATCATGGGAATGTACGCGGAAGGTTCGAGTGGGCGGGTTCACATGAGCATAGCAACTTATGTTTATGGTTACCCGCTGGATACGGCTTATTGGTAATTAAACGATACGGCGGGGCGAAATAGGGGTTGTAGGTGCCAAGGGCATGGGACCTTGTTTCTGATTGCTACACAGAAAACGAGGGTCATTAATTATACCAGGATGAGCGAGAGGGATGGTCGCGTCTAAATTGATCGGTGCGCGCAAAGGACGTTAACACATATCTGCTGCGAAAGGCGCGGCGGAGAGCGAAGAGAGCGGAGGCAAGAGAAAGAAGGAACCTGTTTGACCACTAAAACCATGTGACAACAACTCTCGCGGAACTCACAATTGAACCACAAAAAGTGGACAAATGCCAAATCTGATTAGACAGAAAAAAGGAAATGGATTCGGATGAGATCTCACACTGCGTGGTTTGTCTATTATCCGCTTGTGAATGGGGATGTAATGTCGGCGGAACATAACAAGCCATTTCGGGGGGATACGTCAGAGGTGTGTGTATGTTTCAGAATAGGATGTAGTAGTAGTAATCGGAAGGCTTTAGGCGGAATGTTTACGCTGTTTCGACTGCTGATTATTCACATGCCTACAGGCCTGGGACAGAAGAGAGCGATACTGATAGGACAGCGCGGGGCCGCCAGAGATAGACGTCAGTTGCCGCGGACTGCGACGGCCGCACGCGAACACGCGGCGAGAAGGACGCAAAGAACGAGTAACAACCAGCGAGTCAGAGGGTTGCAAACTCAATGCGCCCCGGTAAGCGCGCGGCGTTCTCGGGAAGACTAAGTGGAACACAGAGCACACGCATTTGCTGAGCTTTGGCCGTATTTGTACACAGATCGAAGGAAAACAGAGAACATGGGAAAGAAAAGTGGTTTTATGAATTCATCACCTCATTAAATTTTCCGTCGCAAAAAGATTGCATGCTTATGAGAGCCGAGGCTTTGTTCTCTGAATCTAGCTAGCACCAATTAATGGAAGTTTCAACTTTCAAACGAGGTGGTCCTAAAAAAAGTTTTTTAAACCCGGACTTAGATTTTAAATTCAATGCAATGAAGTTTTTGAAGAAACCACTATTTTCACCGAAGACGACTTTCTTTGGTTCGTTAATGCAAAAAGCATGTTGAAGAAGCCTTTTGGCCTTTTTATGTGGAAAAACTTTTGTTTTGTAAGAAATAATCTCTAAATAAAAGTTCCAGTGATTTCTGAAATTGTTGTTCAAATCGTAGTGAGCTTTCTAGTCATGAGATTTAAATTGTATGCAAATCGTTAAAACACAAAACAAACATGAAATAACCACGCCTAAATTTAATTTATGTATCTTATGTTTTTTTAGTTATTTTAAAGCAAATTTTAATTAAATTAGCTTTAAAATAACTAAAAACATAGGTTCTTAACAGAGCTAACTTCTAAATCGTTTATTGGACATAACTCAGTTGCAAAAGTGAAAAGTTTAAAAAAAAGAAATGCCGATTTATGAAATCCAAATTTCACTCAACATGACAAATATTGAAATTCGAAAAAGATGCGTCTTCTGCTTTCAGGATCAAAAGCAGGAGTGAAAAAAGTATCAAAAAAGCCTTGTTCGTTTCCATTTTAAAGCGGATTTTGGGCACACCATAATAAGACTTTCCTATTACAAAAGAATCATTTTAAAAATGTTAGTGAAACACTATTATATCAAATCGTGTTTTGGAACTATTAGTAAAATTAGAAATAACAAAATAAGTTACTTAAAGGGCGAATAGAGAACGAGTATTTGTATTAAACTACAATATCTAATTACATTCCCATAGTGCTTTTTCTTTCGTTTTTTAATCATGTGATTTCCCATATGTGACTCCTTCGACCTTATTTCAGGTGACAAGTGCATTACATTTAAAAACTGGAAAATCGAAGAATCGAGATATGATTGTTTATTGGATGAGAATGTGTAGAGGAAGCTAACATCGAGGCAGATGATTGTTTTCGAAAACTGTCTTCAAACAAAAGGGCACTCCTCCGTGGAAACGTCGAATAGAAGTAATAAGATCTGTTTGGTTTCTGTTGCCTGATTGCTCAATTTTGCCAAGGGGTTTCGTCGGTTTCATGAACTTCTTGTTTTCCGCTTTGCTCTTCAATCGACCGAACCAATTGGAATAAGCTAGGCAAACAGTAGGCTTATCTAGCGCTTCAAGCAGCCACGTGGCTTAAATTCAACCTTGAAAAGATCCAGACTTGGCAGGTTTCGTAAAAGCTGAACAGTTTCTGACATTAGCATTAACCATAGTCATATGGTTTTCTTTTGTGAAAATGTTTCCTCTTGTGAACAGGCCCGCCGCGATAAATCAATACGAGCAAACTGTCCAACACCCGCGGATGGTACTCAAGTTTCCTTAGATTTCGACTGAAAAACTCAATTCTTGCTTGAAATAATCATTCATGGGGATCTTTTGAGTAATTCCCAGGGAAAAAACTAAAGGAAAAGACGGGATGACAGCAAGAAATTACCTTATCCTAAAATGGTCAGACAAAAGGATGGTTTGCTCAATGATTCACCACCTTGTTGGGGGTTTGTCCTAAAGGGATCTAAAAACGGATCGAAGTTTTCAAGAAATGATTGAATCCGAAAGCAAAAATAAAGCTGTGCGCGGGTTGCGTGGAAGGGCAGAGTAATTAATGTGGGGCGAACTAGATGACGCGGGGCGCGCCTGGGCAAAAATGCGGTACGCAATGTAGTCTACCGTATGCCAGCCAACGCTTTTCCCCGGCACTTTGAAAGCGACAGCAGATGTTTACCCTTAAAATCAAAAGATCTCCCATTTCACAGTTGTTTACCAAAACTTACTAAAAAATTACTTTAGGTTTGAACAATGGGTGAATATCCGACCTTTCCTCCAGAGCTCACTTGCACAGAAGGAGTTCAAAAGTAAGATTAATTAAAAATTGTTTATTTTTTATTTGTTTTCAGCACATTTGTCTTCTTGACCATTAAGGAAAGATGGCCCACCATTGTTGGAAGAGTAATTGATCATTTTCATTGCAAACGTCGGTGGTTCATGGAAACTTATGGAAAGGTTAGTCTTTTCAAAATTAGCTTTTTCATATATAGTTGTATTTAATTTTAATACTAACTTGAGCTTACAGGAAGCCGATGCTGATGTAAAATCGGTAATTGGAGAACTCTCCGAAATGCGGTACAGAATGATGACGAATAAGTCTTTGGAGATCCTAGCTGACGATTTCGAAGACGTCGATATGTGGAATAATATTTTGAACGAGAAATTGGAAAATGCCTCTGATAATGTAAATTTTGAAGATGAAACCGATTTTCGTTTTTTTACAGAATGACAAATCAGCTACTTGGTTCTACGACGTTTGGCTGTTTGTTGAGTGCTACCTCTACCGGAGCCTTTTCGGTAGTGTCTGGAAAACGAAGCATCTCCAAAGCTACGATATGTTTGGTGACCAAAAGAAGGAAGGATTCGACCAACAGTTAGTTTTTAATACTACATTTTAAAAGTTTTATTCAGCGCCGACCAAATCAAGGACTCCCTAATTCAACTATTTGGCTTCTTGGCTGTCACAAATGAAGACGACTCAAAACTGGCGTTGGAGGCTCTTGTGAAAGTAAGAACGAAAAGAAAAAGGTTTTAAATTAAATGATTTAGCAATGCTTGTGGGGTAACCGCTGCGATCTTTCTCTCTCCGGAGGAGCTGCATCTGTTTACGTTAGGTTTTGCCAAAGACACTTTCTTATTGTTTACTTCCAGGCAAACGATGCTCTTCATGATCGCGATCGCCTGGTCGTTGTAAACCACATGGAGGACCTCTTGAAGCACATTTCCAATATTCAGTAAGGTTTTTCATTTTTATTTAAGAACGAGAATTTAAGAATTAGTAATATTGAAGCCCGGAACAAACGTACCACAAAAATATAGATTTGGCTGAAACTCTTCAGAAAAGTTGATTTTCTAACTAAGACCCTAAAAACATAAGACCTTAAGTCAACAACACCCCTTAATGTCCTTAAGAACGTTAAGGCCTTAAGGTAAAAACTCACGGCAACCTTAAACAAAATTAGCTTTGGAAATCGCGAAAGAAATCTAATTTTTTCTCATAAAATGGTTTCTTTATATCTGTATCTTTCTGAGGATTCAGCCAAAGTTAGGTTTCAGTGACCTGTGGTTATCGGTCCTTACAGAACTTAGGTCTTAAATTTCATTTTTAGCAAATCTAACGCTCCTCGGCGAATTGACTTCGTCTTGGATAATGCGGGAATGGAACTTGTTTGCGATCTTCTTCTGGCTTACTTCCTACTGTCCCAAAAATATGCAGACACTATTGTTTTCCACATGAAGGTATGACTAAATTGCCAAAAGTTTTCAAAAAACAAAATCCAGAGGATTCCTTGGTTTGTGTCGGATGTCGTCAAATCCGATTGGGATTGGACTATGGCTGCTCTTGAACGCCTTAGTCCAGAGGGCAAAACATTTGCTCTGCAGTTGAAAAAATGGGTCGAAAATGTAAGTATAACCTTAAAAAGTCTTCTAATTTCGGTTTAGGGTACTATTAAACTGGAAAGCCACTGGTTTTGGACCTCCCCTTATGCATTTTACCTAATGAATGAGGTAGCTCCTGATCTCTACAGCGTAAGAAATACTTAACTACCTTATCACAAATTTCAAATTTTAGGAATTGAAAAATTCCCAACTTCTGTTCTTCAAAGGAGACCTCAACTATCGAAAACTGGTCGGAGATCGAATGTGGCCTTACACAGCACCATTTAAGGTGAATTTACCAAATGATTAATTCTGTTTGGCTGATTTAGACTGCACTGCGTGGTTTCCTTCCGGCTCCATTAGTGGCTCTCAGAACGCTTAAGGCGGAGACTATCTGTGGCCTATCTGCAAAGACGGAAGAAGACATCCGTGCCGAATTTGGGGAGAAAAATGACTGGCTTGTCTCGGGTACTCATGCTGTGATCCAGATGATGCAGTAGAGTGATTGCTTTTAAGGTTATCTAAATATGGTTTTAACAGAGGTTCTGTTTAATTCTTGCCTATGATATTTAAATTCAAATCTCCCATCATAATGATGTAAAAGGTTTAATAAATTCATAAATGTTGCTATCACGCTGTTGTTTCTGAACTAGAATGCGAAATTATTCATAAGGTTTAAACAAGTTGATTCCCATCCACGTGGAGATTAGGTTAATCTCCGCAGCGGAAAGCTTTGTGTTTATCCATTTGCTTTCCCATTACTGGTGAAAAGGTCATCAGATAACAAGGGGCGGTAACAAGCCTGCTACTATTGTAAAGTAAATCTTAGTGTGTTTAGAAATATCCTTAAAGGGACCATCAGCCTCCTTTTCGAAATGAGAATGATTCATATGCTAATTCACTATTTTCAATTAAAATATTTTTTTCCAACACCGCTCCAAGCAACGTTTTTACACAAATGGGTTGATTAGCATAAGATTAGCCTTGCTTTTGAAAAGGAGGTTGATGGTCCCTTTAACTACATGAAAAAGTTTAAAAAGCAATACAAATTCCGATATTTGAAACGAGAAACCAGCAATAAATGGACAAAGACAGGCCAAGGCAGAGTGCGCCTATCTGGTTCAGGATATTTCCTGTATCGCGAAGATCCGTACGGAATGATTAGAAATCACTAATTCCCGTATGCGAAAGATTGGCTTCGGATCTGCATGGAATCAAGGTGTGTATGGGTGTTTGTGAGTATGTGTGGATGTGTGGATGTGTGAATGTGTCTCGCTCTTCAGCGAGCCCTTTCTATCCATTAGCACTGTCTGTTGTAATATACGCCTCCAGCGGAGTTAGTCGTCCACCATCAGCCCCCGATCCACCACGGATCCCCCTTCCTTCTCTGCCTCTACGTTATTCCTCTATCTACTTCCCCTTTGCAATAAACCTGCTATTATCAAGAGGACTGTTATTCTCTGGGGAAACAGAATGAGTGTAAGTGTGTATGTGTGTATGCATGTGAGTATGTGTGTACGGATGTGTGAATGTGTGTGTGTGTTTGTATGTGTATGCGTGTATGCGTGTTTGCGTGTGTATGTGTAAATGCGTATGTGTGTATGTGTAAATCTGTATATGTATGTTTGTGTGAAGGTGGGTATGTGCGAATGTGTGAATGTGTCCATGATACGCGTCCCCATGTTACGCGCGCAAGTAAAAAATACAAGTGCTGGAAGAGGAGAGGCGCACGTTAATTAAAGGCGTGCGCCACCGTCCTCAACACGCAACGGTGGTGTAGTGGTGGAGATGATAGAGCGGTGCCCGAATCGTCGTCGGTTCGAATCTGCTATAGCGTTATTATTTGCTTTTTTGTTAAAACATGAGAATCTAGCTAACTCCAAGGTTTGGTACTTGTAAAATAATTGTCTTTTAATTAAAAGATAGAAAGTGTATACAATTTGTGTGAAAAGACTAACGTAGAAAGAGAGAAAGATTTGTTTAAAATGTAGAAAAGTAATGCAATAAAAAATATATGAAATGTTTTCTAACAAAAAAAAACAACTGGAGAAAAAAGCTTTAAAAACGAATCTCTTCCAACTTTTTAAAGGGTTTTATATATAACATGTTGACGTCAATTAACAATATAACAATTTTAGAAGAAAGATGTTAAAAAATGTCGCAGTCTACATTCGTTTTCTATGCTTTGTTCACCTGTTGTTGTTTTTTTGGTTAGAAAGCATTTCATTTCTTTTTTATTGCATTACTTTTCTACATTTCAAACAAATCTTTCTCTCTTTCTATGTTGGTCTTTTCACACATATGTGTGTATGTGTGTTTGTGTGCTTGTATGTGTTTATATGCTTATGTGTTTGAGTGTACAAGTCTGCGTGTGCGTGTGTCTATGACTGTGTCTGTATGTGCATGCGTAAATGTGTAATGTATGTAAGTGTGTATGTATGTGTGTGAAGTCTAAATACAAATATTTGAATGTGTGCTGTTTTTGTGGCTTCTTGTGATTTTGTGACTTGTGCTCGCAAGAAATTGTTTGCAGTTTTGAACTTTGCCCAACTCAGCAAAATAAACCCTTTGAATCGTTGTGAAATCAAGTGTTAAATGGCGGGGGGGTATAATTGGCCCATACAAAAGTGCAATTCTAAAGGCTAAGCCAATCTACCAACGCTTCATCTGCCATCAACAGATCACTGCGGTTTCGTGGGCTCATAAGCCCGAATAATCCCCTCATTCATGATGGGATGCCTCCAATGAATTGGAGAAATTAAGGGGTTTTCGAGATAGCCAAGTCACAAGTTTTCCGGAAATGTAGGATAAATTTGCACTTATACTAATTTTCATTTGTTTTTCTATGTGTAACATAACAATTGTGGCACAGCACATGACCTTGGCTTACGAAAATTGGCTGAAATTTGTGGTTGGCACAAATTGTAGCCTCGAGTCAAGCATGTAATTACGTCGCTGTCAAACGCAAAAGGTGTACTTTGCCCTGTTTATGAGAATTTCTGAAGCGTTTGATTACGAGATGTGAAAATATCACACTTTTCCCAGGGGGGCGAACTATAGCTCTATTTTAAGGAAGGCTATATTACGTTGCTTCATGGGTAAAAATAGCAAATAGTTCCAAGAAATTGATTGGGCGTCCTGATAAAACGTTGAAAAAACATTTAAAAAACAGGACAAAGTTTAAAAAAGCTCTATAAATTCGTTTTTCTTGAGTTCAAATTGAATGAATTTGGGAATTGTCTCCCGAAAACAAAATTTGAACTTTTCAAACCGAAACCTTTCTAACCAATTGGTCAGCAGCAATGCAATGAAGTGGGTGATTCGAATGCACTCTTTAAATGGAAATCTAAAAATATATTTATCTTGCAATTATGCAGCCAAACCAAAGTCCAATACATATCCAATTCATTTGGCTGTTGCATATTTCCAAATGGTCGAAGACTCAGGGGGAAAGACCAATGGAGTGCTTCGATTGTGTCAGCGGGGAAGCCAGCTGAGTCAATTTCCCATGTTATTAAAGAATTGAGAACTACATCGGCTTGACGTAGAAACATTCTTTGAGTGTTCTTTCCTTTCGAAAACTTATTGGGGAAGAGGAATAAAAAAGAAAATCAAAAGTTTTCAAATTTACAATAGACCAACAATTGTTTATTTAGAAATTTCAGTTATTTAGAAAAAAGTGCCCAATTTGTCTACATGCTAATTGTTTTAAAATATGACTATTGGTTTTTTTGTTTATATTGGTTGACTAATCTAACATTATAGTGAACAATTCAATTGAAACGGCAATTTGTTCGTAATTCAAAACAGAATTATTGAGGTGTTACTCATTTGGAAGAACGCAAACCAAAGTAAGATCTTCAAAATTAGAACACATGAAGTTTTTGTTTATAAAATAATATTTAACACATCGCAAGGGTTCTTCATTTTGCATGAATCACTCAATGTAAACATCAGTTTGTTTTTGGACTGAAATGTTTCTCTCGTGAGGTTGCGGTCCGCCCGTTTTATTCATTTAAAACTTTTACCTTACCTTATATAAATGCTATAAAAACTTATACAATAGTGGAAGATATAAAAATCCATAACGAAAGAGTCGTCTTACTTTTCAGGCTATGTCTTTCTACTTTTAGTTCAATCGTGGTAATTAGTCCTCACAACAAAATAAGCTAAAAAATTGAAAAAAAGAGAAAAACACCGAACTGTAACATATATTTATTTCAAGGCCCCCCGTTGTTGTAAGAAATTTTGGTAATCACGTGTTTTGTGTCTAAAAGTTTTGCATTTTTCTATCTATGGAAGACAACTCAGGATAATTAAATTTGGCTTCACACTTATGATTTTGGAGACCTCTCGTATAACCCACCAGAAGTTAAAGCCCCGCTTCGCGGGTCTTTTCCTTCTTGGTTTAGGCGGCCTTCGGCCGCTTCGCGACCCAACGGACAACAACGTTAGCGGGTGAGCGCTCGGGTCGGGTACCAAAGTGCGGCCGACCGCTCCGGCGCTTCGCGCCTCCACGGATGGCGGCCGCATTTTGGTACCCTCCCCTCGCTTAATCACCGCGCTCCCATTTCTACCCTCTGGAAATGAGAAATTTCACGTTGCGCTGCTAACCAACAAAGAGAAAACCTTCAAATGTATATAAGGATGCCGAAAGCTGCTTTCCATGTCAAGAAAACTGTATCAACAACAAGAGTAATTAAACCCAAACCAAACTTAGACTGTTAAGTTATCAAAAATTCATCGACAAATGTAATCAAATGTAATTTGGTGGTTAAGCGAGTAAATATTGATAATGGCCCGTTTGTACATATTGTGCATGGAAATCATGCACGTTATCTTAGCTTTAGCAGCTTGAGACGATCGTTCTTCTGGAACCGAAGTTCCATAAACGGATCCAAATGAGAGCTGGCCTTAATCTTTGCTAGAGGACGCCGATAGCCGACATTAGGTGAGACCTTTTCTTCTATTTCTAAGAAGCCCCATTTTACTTCATTTAAGGTTTTCAATATTTATTGGTCTTCTCATGATCCAGCTGCAATGTAAACACGCATTTTGATAAACTTTTACTATATGCAAGACTACATTTATATTTTTTTGAAACCTTGATTTTTCATAATCTTAGATCATTTGCTTATGTAGTTTTTCACTGTCGACCGAGCGCGTACTCAAAGGCAACTGCGTCGAAGTTTCGACCAAAGTGGCGCATCGAATTTAAACTGCAATGCAGGGAAAACTGTTAGCAAAACTGAAAACTTAAATACCTTGATGCGTGAAAATCCTTTGAAGTCGTCTGCAAAGTTTCGTCCCTAACAAAAATGAATTGCGCCATTACACGCGTAACCCAAAGCAAGTAAGAATTATCTCAAACAACACAAATACAACATCGAATAAAGTAAGAACACACAAAGAAACCAGGTTTCAGCAGCGCAGACACGGTGAAAATAATGTTTGGTCAATTACCGAAGCGAAAGGGAACAGACAAAGGGCAAAAACTTTAAAGGAACAAGCTGCAGCATTAAATAAAAGGTTCAATCAAATGTAAATGCAGGAAACATCTTATATAAGTTGTGGAGATATAAATTACAAAACTGTTTTGAGAGCTGTCAGGTGATCACAAGGACAACTTTGAGTTAGCGATAGAGATAGAGAAAGAAAAAAAGAAAAAAAAACACAGAGAGACGTAGACAGAGAGACAGAAAAGCAGAGACACAGACATACATATAAGCAGATAGATATTTAGAGAAAGAGACAGAAACAAAGAGACATAGAGACAGGGAAACAGAATTATAGAGAGAGACAAAGAGACAGAGATGCCGGAAAACAGAAAGAGAGAGCGTGGAATACAGAAAGACAAAATGACAGACAGGCAGAGATAGAGAGAGAAAGAGAGAGAGAGAAAGAAATATAGAGAGAGATAGGAATAGAGATGAGAGAAATAAATTATTCATATAGACAGAGACAGAGAGACAATGAGAGAAATAGAATTGTGATCAAAATGTAGACAAAAACTTTTTTAAATACACTTTCACACGAATACAGTTCAGAGATACAGATTGTCAACCGCGTACCTCAGCCCCATCTATCAGTTTTTGTTATCTTTGTTACTCTTAATGTTTTCTTTTTTTTGTTTGTTTCTTACTGTATTCAACGCATTTCATATACTTTCCCGTCAATACTATCCCAGAACGACATTCGCTGAACCTTAAAGTTTCATCCTGGCAACCATTGAGCCATTTTTTGGTGCAGTTAATTTGAGCCAATGCCTTTGATGTTACAAAAAATCATTTTGAGATTATATTTTTTCAATCATTTTGTTGTAGCCTTTGTTTTGTTCTGTTGTTCAATTGTACGGCTCATTCCTCTGAACGCAACCTCTTGTTGCCAAACCAGCCCGAAGGTAAAACCTCCGTTGTAACCACATCGTTTTTGCGTTTCACCAAAGCGGTTTCCGTTATCTGACGGTTTCCAGCCACCTTACGGTCTCCCACTTTCCCTTTCACTTCGAAGATTTCGTTTTTGTCCTAGTGGTCAGCGCGCGTCTTTTTGCGCGCCAATTCCCTACCCTGATTGATGTGCGCGCGAGGAGGCCAGTTGCCATTCTAAGCAGAAATCACCTAATTCCATAATAGCGCGGGTCTTTTCTTCGAGCGGAACTGGACATTGCTGGAACTTCGAAACAGTCGGGGTTGCACGGGAGTTGGCGCCGCAACAACCTGTCTAAAGCAACACAATATCGATATCATGCGAGTTGTATCGTAATCTTTACACTACCGCAGCTTACTTGACAAGGTTATGTATTCGTGCAGAACGCTCCAATGCGTTTGTTTTCTTATAGTTTCTTCTTGTTGCCGCGAATACTATCTGCAGTCGCCATCGTTGCCTTGATCGTTGTTGCGCTATATACAAGCCCTTGAAATGCTTCCAAAGATACTATTTTTCAAATCTACAAAAGAAGATAAGTTCTTATCTATCCCTAAACTTATCCCTAAAGCCCTCCCAAGATCGCTCTTTTGTCAGAGCTGAAAAGTTGACGTGAAACGGGTCTCCGATCCAGGACGAGAGCGAGGGGCGGGTGCTGCGGTCGGAGAAACCTGCTCGTATTTTCATTGCACTGATTACGATCTCTTTCTATCCCCACTCTACACGCATTCGCACCCCTGATCGCACATTTTCAGTCCACTGACCTGAATTAGAAGAAAACCTAACGCCTTAAGCCCCTCCCTATCATACCTCATAAGAGACTGCCAATTTGCCTGCCTCGAAGTCAGCGTGGTTGCATTTTTGGTTCCGATCCTCGATAGCATCTTCTATCTGCACAATTTCTTCAAGTTTTAGTTTTTCTTTTGTGGTTCTTTGACATTTTTCAATTTGCAGCAATGAACACACGGTTGTTGACAGCCGTGCTCGTGGCTGCTCTGGGATGTGCCGTCGTCTATGCCCAGCACTCCAGTAAGTTAGCTGAATCGCTTATCTAACTATACTGAAAACTATAAAAATAAAATAAAAAACTGGGTTTAATTGGAAATTTCAGGGAGTCAGTCTTCTGTCATTGCCGATCTTGGTAAGCTCATCGTCGACAACTGTCCTCCAATGTTGTGCACTGGACTTGATTGCGCCGTCGTCACTGAGAGGAACGGTTGTCAGGTAAATTTTTGCCTATATTTGGTGATTAAGATGGAAAGGTGCATTTTGTAAATTTAGCTAATTTGAAAGGAAAAAAATTACATAAAACTTTAAAAAAATATAGCGGAAACAACGCATTTTCAAGCTTTTTTTTGCGTAAAAATGGCCGAATCCGGGGGACCATCCGGGCCATTCGGGAATTCTATAGACGTGTCCTGCGTTTAGCGGCATTCTAACGGCCGGTTTAAAAAAAATAGAGCTTAGTTATAATAGAAATAATGAGTGTAAAGAGAAATATAGCACTTTGAATTTCTCCAAATTGCAATAGTTCACAAAAAAATAAATGGAGAAATCTCTGACAACCTCCAGAAAACAGAAAACTTCATATCTGTAAACTGAAGCGTCATCTCAAAAACATTTATTTCACCAAAGATTTTTTTTAAATAAATTTTTATTTTTTAGAGCAAATTATCCCTTGTTTATATAATTTATGTCAAAAACACGGGTTCCGAAACAGAAAAGCCATTCTTGATCTTTTACCTACCCCCTATGGTTTTTACAAAACTAGTCACTATTAGAGGCAATTGGAAATTGTTAGTTACCTGCGTTCAATGTGCAGCTCGTTCTTCTATAGAAAAAACACCCCTTTCCTTAAGTTTAACAAAGAACTCTATAGGAGACACTTACTAGGAAATCCATTTCAGTTTTTTCAAACCCTCCACCATACCATTCCTTTCAGTTATGATACCCGCGCGGCCCCATTTCCATTCAAATTACCCCACTTCCCAAGAAGATTCCGCAAAAGTAATGGGAAAAGTCTTTCTGATTGAAATTCCTTGCTTCTTTCTTTCCTGTTGCATTTGCATTGGCGGATGCGCATCATCGGCCGAGATCCCCTTATCCGGCCGCGTTCCATCTGAAGACGCGACCAGTTCCTGTGAGTGGGCGCTGGACGAGTCTGACCTTAAAGGGCCACTACTAGGAATAGACAAGGAAATAAATGATTACCAAAGGAGGATTATAAAAAGGAATATAAAGGAAAAAAAAGAAACATTGTTCAGCTGTGCGCCTGCCCCATCGGATCTCCTGCTCGTGGTTGCGACCCGATGCCTTTCATTCTCTGGCACGATCTCATCGTTAACGGCTGCCCCAATGTCACCCTCAACAGCAGAGACCCCGCCCAGAAGGTGCACCGCTGGTTCCGCAGGGTAAATTATTCAAAACACTTTGGGTACTAACCAAATTTCTAGGTGAATCGCTTTTCAAACACTGACCAGTGCGAACCCTACATTTTCCCCTATTGCCCTGAACTCGACTTCAACCTCTGGAGATCTCCCCGCACCAAGCAGGAGTGCGAGCTCTACTGCTACTCCGTTGATGAGCAGAGAAAGAGAGGAATTATCTAAGATGGCCGACAGACATTGTTGACTCGTTTATGATGTAATAATGTCACTTTTATAAAGTTTAAATATCTTTAATTAGACTTAATAATCAGGATCTGTTGTTTAAATATTAAATTTTTCTTAACAATCCGGGAAATTAATGTATGAGTGGGATCTCATTATTTTTCTGAGTCGCAATATACGCAGTCTATAAACAAATGTCGTCAGGGCGGCATTTTCATCGCGACGAGCAAAACATTTGCTATGACACACGCGTATTGCATGTGATTTATTATCTCAAACTTCTATTGTTTTAATTTCTAATTTTTTAAATAACTTTTATTTTATTTTTGAAAAATTAAATTTGACCACCTTTTTTCACGTTTTCCTGATAGAAATCGATATATCTAATTTTCCTATATTTTTCAGGTAAGATGACCTTTTTCCGCGTTTTGGCACCTGTAGCCCGTCTTGGATTGGTGATGAACGTCAGAAACGGGGCTGCCTCCGCTGAGAAGTTCATCCCCAAAGTCCGATCCTTCTCCTCAGCTCCATTAATCTTCAACGTCGAGTCAAACGAAGACTTTGCCGAAAAAGTGCTGAATTCTCCGGTTCCAGTCCTCGTCGATTTCCACGCCGAATGGTGCGGTCCTTGCCTAACCCTTGGGCCACGTCTTGAAGCTAAGGTGAATTTTCCCACAGTTATTGATTTTTATTGTGGTTTTTAAGGTAGAAGGCCGAAATGGGGACATCGTAATGGCCAAAATCAACGTCGACTATGCTGGAGAAATCGCCACCGATTATGCCATCACCGCTGTTCCAACAGTGATGTCCTTCAAAAATGGAGAAATCGTGGGTGGATTCCAAGGAGTGATCGAAGACGAACAAATCGACGAGTTTATCGATCAGGTCATCCAGCACTGATCGAACCTAGTCGGATGAATATGGGTATAACTCTAGGTATTACCGATCATCTTTCCCGCTTTGTACTTGTTGCCCAGTTGTTCTCAAAGAATTGTTATTTCTTAGTAAAACATTTACTTACTTTGCTTGAAATATCTGCCACGTGTATCTTTGCACGTTATATTTCATCTTTGTTTCTTTTGGTTTCAGTGACAAGTTTCTAGGGTAACTATGGCTCTTCTACAAGACAATGGGGCTTTCAACGCTGGCTTTAACATGGGAGAAATCTCTTCTGGTTCACAGCTGAAGAGACAACGAGAGGATTCTCAGGTAGAGTCATCTGAGGCTTTCTTTATTTGAATTCTAAGATGGAAGACGTGGAAGGATCGAATGCCAAGCGCGAGAGGAGGGAGGACAGAGTAAGCTTTGTGTTTAGAATTTACTTTTTATTTACTATACAAAGGATACAAAGGCAAGTTTTTTAACGCATACAATAGCCAAGTATGTAGTTTAGCCAATTTTAAAAATACGTCTTTCTAAAGGTTCAATCAATAATATTTTGAAAATAGAACAGTTGTTGGTTTTTTTTTAAATTTTACAATGCCGTAAACTGAAACTTTTTACATCACATATAATAATATTTGTTTATTTGTCGATGAAAGAGTAGGATAATTTGTGAACTACCTTAAGAATTTTTTTTGGCAGCAGTCAAGGCCTGCCAAAACTGTGTATCTCTGCTATGTAATCACTTGATTTAATATAAATTCAAATCAAAAAACTTCATTTTTTCTTAATTAGTATTTAATTTTGTTTAAAATTCCTGGATTCAAACAGCGGATTGTAACCTTCGATGTTTCTCTGGAAAGAGACCCTTATTTGAGTCAAGGCATAGAAATCTTAAAGTGTTTTTGCTCAAAAAGTTGTTTTTCATTATTTGACTTTATTTTTTACATTAACTAACGTTATATTTCAGGAACAGCAGGAAGATCAGATGATGGAGGTCGAATTTGCAGTAGCCCAAGAGCCAATCCAACACCGCCCCGTTCCCATCCTGATCGCTCCTCTAGTTCCTCTGGCTCCTCTTTTGGTGCCCTCAGGACGGATAGACCGAAGGGGTTAAGACCCTACTTTTTTTGTTCTTACGTACTGTGTACGGATGGTTAACCTATCAACCAAGGATCCAAGTCGTGAGATTGTGTGTAGACTCGGTGAATAAGCTAAAGTCTGTGAATGATATTTACACTAATATGGGTTAGATAATACAAACGTGTTGGTTAGTTGAAATAAACTATTCCTTTCGAATTTGATGTTTTTTATAAAACGATGATAATCTACAATCAGTGAATATAGGAGTTTACCAAACAAAATCTAACTAGAATGTAAAATATGTTGATATTGATTTTATCCATTCAATGTATTTTCGTTTTATTCGAAAATACTACTGAAATAAAAAGACACATTAAAATAATAATCGTACCTTTTCAACTTTGCTTACGTTATTTAATTCAAACACATTAGAGAATCATCAAAATCGAGGAGGGCAAGTTTTCACGGCAGGTAAGTCATGTAAGTCACATCGTTGAATCTCATACCACTTTCCAGTTAGTACCGATGTTGACTTCGTCTACTTAATTTTTTCCTTGGGGGCGGATCATGTGCTCAAAAAAGAAAGCATGTTGACAGCTTTCTTCTACAGAGAGTGCTTCGTTTGGACAAAATGAGTGGTTCCGTGGATTTCAATTTGCTCATTTGAGCGCATATTGTCGAAAACCTTAAGTGGAGAAAAACTGGAACATCGAAGATGTTACTTACTTGAAACTTTCCAATTTTAAAGAAAGGTTCCAGCTTGTGTTCCGATTTGAAAAATCATCTCAGTTCTATTTTCTTCATATGGCATTTGGATCATCTGTAAGTATGAAAATAGAATACTTGATTGAGTAAATGAAACAAACCATTTCTATCGAATAATACTTCCTTCGCGAACTTTTCCTAATTGCGCATTTCATGGCCTTCACAAGTTCTTTCCATAATATGAACACCTAAAAACGCCGGTATTTTTACAACAGGACCTGATGCCATCTGCAAAAATTACTTTCTCTCTCTCTCACTCTCTCTCTTTATCTCTCTCTCTCTCCCACATGGTTTAATGGTAAATGACTCTTTCTGACCTCTTTATATTTAAAGGACGAAATCTCGATTATTCAGATAATTGCATAGCGACGATTTATACATCACTTCTGAAAAAGTTTTATTTTTAGCAAAATAGGGCCTTAAAAAAATTAAAAAGAAATTTAAACAAGAAGTGAAAGAAGAGAGCAGTGGCGAATCGATGCTCCCATCGAGCGTAATAGCGAAAAGCGAGGGCCGACAAACTTGAGGGGTGTAACAGGAACTTCAATTAATAATTTTCAGCGGGAAGCTAAACAAAACAAATGGGTATTCCCATTATGGTGGTTAAATTTGGAAATATTTATAAAAAATCAGAACCCACACGCTTGACACTTTTTCTATTTTTGCAATGTATGCGGACAACACTTTTCTAATAAACTCTGTTTGCTGAAAGGGTCCGAAAAGGGCAACGCTAGACAAAGGGTTGCCTAGATATTACCAGACTTTACTTTTGTTATTGGCGCCTTGTTTATGTCATGTAGTATCCAATGATTTCAATTTCGGCTACTATTCGAACCGCAAATGAGATTCAAATACGGCTGTTGATCCACACATCCTCTTTTCATTGAACTGTGAATAAGCCGAACGAGCTAAATACGAATCTATGAAAGTAGCCATTGCATCATTATTTGCATGTACTGCAACTTTATACCTGTGAAATATGTATTAAAACGTGGTTTTTAGCATAATTAAGCGAATTAAATGCAATTTGTTTAAAACGAAAATTATCCAAATTAGCACCCCAGTCCTTATGGCCGGTCCCAGAATGTCTTTTGATTATTTTTGGCTCCTTTGAGCGAACTCGAAGACAACTTTTGCCTGGAACCGTCCCTGGCTCGACTCCAAGAGAAGGATTGTCTTAAAATTTGCTTTAAAGGGGACGGACCGCGTAAAAATAATTTTTTCTAATGTTGTGATAAAAGCCTAGATATCATTCATATGAATCCGAAAAATACCTCTATTACCTATTTTGGATAAAAATGAATCGATTTAGGAGCGCTTGAAGTTTTAAGGAAATTGTCATTTGAATTGCCGCCAACTCTGCGTCTCCCCATTTCCCACACTCTCTCGCCCACTCTAGCCGTGTTTACGTGCGGCAAACGGCTATGTAAGCGCGCCCCTTTTGCGTCCAAATTATATAAAAAGGATATGGTTCAGAATCGTGTAAACGATATCCACTCAATGAAACTATAATAAAAATACTTTGAAAAATCAATTTTACGAGGTCCTTCCCCTTTAAGACTGCAGGAAATTTAAAAAAAAACGATTAGGGTAAAAAAAACACGATATCGGGAATGTTGTTTTCCGAATCCGTATCGATTACAAAAAATGAGAAATGCAACAGTCTCTCTAAGCAACTCTTTGTAAAAAAAACGTTCGCCATGGCCATGTTTACTTCATTTGACCTCTGTACCGAAACAGATTTGTAAGGCCGTGTTTACCTTCGAGTGTCGGCAGACAGCCGCCGACCCTGGTTTCCTCAAGTAACCTACCCCGCACGGCTGTCTCAAATGACTCAGTCCGCTCATTTCACCTGAAAATCTAATGACTCACCTTCCCCCGGCAGCCGCAGGGCTATCTTCGATCTGATTCGCATTTTGTGTTCCGCGTGACAGTGCAATGTAAATGAATGCGGGCGCGGCTTTTGCGCATTGCGTTGATGTACCCGATGCTCTTGGCGCAATGTCAACACGGTAAGCTGGCAGTCGACGTCGTCTTTCCGGTCAAGTCGGAACACCCTTCTTTTTACTTTCTGGATCCTCTTCCTGCTTCTGGAGACCTACAAGTTTCCATTTTGTTTCGTGTCATAGTTCAAACCAACACGGCCCTTTGACAGATTGTTCTTATCAGCGACCAACCGTCTTTTCTTGCTGTAAATCCTGGAAAAGGCGCTAAAGTTACTGGTTATCCACACTTGACGCAATTCCGTCAACATCCCTTTTCACACCCTCATTTCCCCCTTGGTTTTTCGTTTTTACGAGTTTCGAACGGAACTCCACCCGATTCGGAACAGTCATTCCACCAAATGGAACCCGTTTCTCATTTAACTGTGCACGTGGGAGCTGAGGTAACTCGTACGCGATTGCGATTGCGATAGCCTTGAATTGACCGCCAAAGCGCCCTTTGTTTTCTACCCTCAGCGGTTTCCGCTCGAACATCCCCGCGCCCTAACAGACCCGGTTATGCGGGCAGTTTCATTCCAGAGAGATGTTCTTTCGGATGAGGTATGCGTTCTGGCGTAAACTATTCACACAGCGCGGACAATGGACCTTAAATCTGTTGGGATCGCGGCCAATCTGAAATCGCCTGCATTGTAATAATCGCCGCTGCTTTTCCATTATACGCGAGCAAAGGTCCTCTATTTCACATCTGTATTTTCACCCAACAATGATCTATTTCCGGGCATTTGTCCTTCGCTATTTTTTGTTTCTCTCGACATGAACCCTGATAACAGATATGATTTAAGGCCCGCTGATGACTAGTTCTCGACACGTCATTCGTCTCTAAACATGCCTTCCGTCTCAGTAAGAAAACCGTTCTTTTCAATTTTAAATGAATTTTCAGGAATCTCCTTGTTTAACTGAAGCAGCACCCGCTGAGGTGACTGTCACGCTGAGAAGTAGGACCTTCCAGCCAGCCGGTGAGAATGATAAAAGACAAAACAAGCAGGCATTTATCAGGAAGGAGTGCTAACCGACACTCGTACCATGGTACCTCAACCACACCGGCGGTATCATACCAGAGTTTGGTCAACCCTCTCAGTCGGTTTTCTCAACTCTACCTCTCCCAGACTCCGGTAGGTCACATAAAATGGGAACTGCGCGTTTTACGACCTGAACGGTCAATTACCCCGCTTCCTCATGGATCAATGTTGTTTCAAAGAGGGCAATGTGGGGAAGGGGGGGGGAGGGTTGTTCTTTGATGTTTTGAGAAAATCCACATAACCTCATTTATACATAATATTTCAGTTTAAGAGAGAATAAAGCAGTTTTTTAACAGAGTTTAAAAATTTAACAGCCTGTTGTTTAAATAAAGCAGACTTTTTTTTACAAAACAATTGTAAATAAAACTAGTTTTTAAACACGTGAAAAATTAAGCATCCTTTTTAAACATTGATTAGAAATAAAGCAGCTTTTAGTTAAGTTTAAAAAAAGTTTAAACAAAACTTGTACAAACAAAATGTTAAAAAACATGATTTTTGTAAGTGTGACAACTGCTTTCGCCTTTGTTTTTGAAATTGAGCCAATTTATTTCCTTTTGCACAGGTTATTTGATAAATTTACTAAACGTTGGAAGGCCATGTATTATGAGGGCCTCCTGTTTTACGACTTTAAGGTCAGGTACCCCCTCCATAAAGACCATGGAAAAGTTTTTGAGTGGAGCTACTTAGGGACTTTAACTTATTTACTAATTTATTTATTTTTATTTGCTAAAGTAGACCCAAACCATTCCTTTCAAACATTTGCGAACATTTGCGAAAAACCGATTAACCGCCTTCAGAATCATTACTTCCGTCATCTTTTCTCAAACTATGGTAGACCATATATAATGAGCCCGCCGTCTTTTACAACTTGAGCGGTCAAGCACTCTCTTCCTTATAGTCCAAAAAGAATCCCGTTGACACTTAAGCCCCCGTTATGGCTCGCAAACAGGAAATCAGAAACACAACATCCTGAGTATGCGTCTGGGAATGCTCCATCACGCGATTTTCGCCAGGTCTCCGAATTGAATTGCAATTGAATGAGAGCGTTGCAGTGGTCCCGCATTCATGTGTCTGAATTTCTAAGCAACGCGCCGCGCATTGCATGTCTCTCTTCTTTCTATTGATCACCCCATTCTCCAATCAATCCCTTGTTTACAAAGAGACTATCCCTTGTGTGTGTTAGGGCTAAGTACTAAAAAAGGGGTTCGCGTTAGTCAGAATTTCAAAATAGGGGTTGTTTTGCTGAACCATTGGCACCGAGCACCGACTACGTGTATTGACACATTGTTCACGCAGACATGCTCCTATTCAAACAAAACGGATAAGTCTGCATGCTTTGCGTGTTTTTTCTTCTTTTTGGAATTCTGGTTCTATCGTCATTTTGCGCAAGTTTTTTGAACCACGGAAGTGAGCACAATCAGCGACAGGGAAATGTTAAAGGGGTCATTAATTTCTTTTTTTAAAATGAGAAAGAGCCAGAATCATATAATTTTGAATAAGATTTTTTTTTAAAACAAGCAACGTTATTTCACGAATGGTATGTAAAAAAAAAACGTGATATTTGCCTAGATTTTGGAAAGAGGGGGATTGTCCGTTGAGGTTCGATACCAAACTACAAAAATGTCTATGGTTTATAATTTAAATAAAATGTTTTAATTTGATTCTGGTTATAAAACTAATTCAATTCTTTGACTTTCGTTAACTCCTACAAAAACTGTAAAATTGATTTTTTAAAACTGAAAATTTTTAGATTTCTTTTAAATTGACGGCTGTTTTGCTTTTTCTTTTCAGTTTGAATTCTGACCATTCTGTATGTTCAAGAAAAGCTAATTTCGTCCATATCTTTAGGGCTGTTTGTTGAAATTTACCTTTCTAAGTGAATTTTGTGGGACCTTCAAAATAAAAAGTTTAAAGTCCCACGTAGCAGTAAATTAGGTTAGTTAAGTTTAGGCCTGAAATTTTACTTCGTCTTTTGAACGTGAAAAATTCACATTTCAGAAAAAAGTGCAAAAAAGTTAAATTTGAAGTTAAGTAATAAATTGCGAATGCACCATGAGAATGCCAAAAATCCGAATTAATTTTAGCATCAAAGTAAGCTTCATATTTTGAACATGGCACATTTTTCAAATTAAACATAAATATTTGCATTCCTCTTTGAATATGCCGAAAAACCCACTTAATTTACAAAAGGACTTAGGCAAAAAGGCAAGTAATTGAATTATACATTTTTTTTACATGTCTGGGCTGTCATATTCCAAAAATTAATCGGCTTTTATTGGTTTTTCAAACGATTAGAACTTTTCGTCCATTTGATTGAACTCTGACCACTCCCTCCTCAATTGAGGCATCCACTGTGCACAGTGCGTCAGAATTGGCTCAACGAGCGAGGCGCATCGATCGCATCGCATTATGTTCGGTCCCCGTTCGGGGCTTGTATGTGTGTGTGTCGACCACCAGTCGTTTTCTTTTCTCCACTCGAAATGACACACTGTCCGGAGCGCCCCGATCGCACTGACACAACAATTATCGATCAGCAATCATAGCATCACCTCACAGAAACAACATCGCACACGTTGTTTTTTCTTGCCAAAAACGTCTTTATTGCCACTGCGGCAAGTTTCGGCTGGAAATTGTTTTATTTCCACCGAAACCGGGTGTGATCTTCAGCCGAGGGAGTCCACAGGACTGCCCTGCGCACTAAAACAGTGTCTTTTCTCCAACCTTGGAATCAAACTTCAATTGTCAAACGATTTGTCCACCAAAGAGCTCCCACTCGGCCCTTGAAAAAGTGCATTTTACGGCGAGAGGTGTCTGTTTCGAGTGTGATGGACCCGTAGCCTCTGCAGCAACCCTAATCAAATTACGTTACTTTCAGTTTTTTCTTCCTTTTAGGCGTTCCTTTTGAATACGGCGCCCATCATCCCAACCAAAAGGAAAATTTGATTTAAAACAACCCCGTTTTAGACCAAAATTGATGTTCGTGCTCTCCAGAACAGACAAAGACAAATATTTTGGTTAAAATACACAAGAATTTCAAATTTGGCGAACTAGGGAAGGAACCAGTTAATTTGTTTCGTTGTAAATTTGTTCACTGGCGCTTCCATGGCGTAGTTTCCAGTTCTTCTCTTTCTAATTGCACATGACCATTATTTACGACTGGAATCAGAAAGGCGGGTATTACACCCATGTCACACTTGATTCGCGCACCCATTGAATATGACAGACAACCGTCGGTTTCTTTTTGGCACTCGGATTGGCAGATCACAGGTCAGCAGTTACCTATTTAGGCATCAAAAATGGCAAAAAACTTGGCAAATTTGGTAAATCGTGATGTCACCACGGTAGACAAAAACCCCGAGGCATTGTGAATGTCTCAGTCTGCTGTACAGCAAATGGGAGCTTATTTACGTGGTCCCCCCGGGTGCAGCTGTCCAGCCGGGTGTCCGAACGCACCCACGCTTATTGATTATGCCCTTGCCCGTTAATTTGTGACCCCTGGCCGGTTTTAGACTCGCCCTTTCATAAATGCGGCGTTCCTTTGTTCTCCGATTTGACCCGGATCGACGGATTGGAAAAATCCCGCAATTCAGATAATCACTTCATTTGAATATTCCTTTCGTTTTGAGTACCCCCTTCCAGAATTCCCTCTGAAATGGGAGCCAAATGGATCTCAACAGTTTGACTGTCCCTAATAACGGGTTGTTGACGATGCGCCCATTCTGTGAAGGACCCGAGCCATCTGTTGGTTCGGGAAATAGTGCAATCCAATACTTCCGCAAACACCATCTAAAATTGGCCTTCTACAATCTGTCTCAGCTATTTATCTGCCCAGTAGATCTTAGTCATCAGGGAAATATTGGACTTTCAATTAAATCCTACTTGACTGGGCTATCTCTAAGCAGATCTCCGCTATCTCTCAAAAAATCGCCACTGCCAATGCGAATTTTAAGTTTTCCCATTTCTGAAAGAAATTTCCCCATTAAATAAACACTTTATAGCCAAAATAATCTGCAATTGATTTTTGTGTTACGAAAGCGAGCGCACTCGTGGAAAAGCGGTGCTCAGCCGTAAACGTGCCCCATTGCACAATCTGGTTTTGCACACCATACATTGATTTCAACCATTTTTCCAGACTCTCTTGAGCACGGTTTTCAAACCAAAAACGTGTTTACAAAGTATTAAAAATAGTTAAATTTAATTTTAGTCGTTATCCCTTCCTCAACGGAGTTCCAACGACTGGGAGCAAGTTCGATGCGCAAAGAAACGCTACTCTGCTAATTTCGGAGGTGAGTTAATTAACAAGAGTTTTTTTATTTTATGTTTTCTTCAATTTTTAATTTTAAACGGTTTTAGCGAGCTTGTGCCCTTTACCAGAAGACATGAACCCTAACGAGTCCCACGGGAGACCATTCGTTGACACAATGCAACAGGTAAATAATAAAGTTTTAAATTAAAAAAAAAAGAAAATTTAATGAAAAGTATGAATAATTAAAATGAATGAGAGGTTTTGCTGACCTTCATTTTCGGAACTGAGGCGCCGAGATCGTTAGGCCCGCGAACACCTCTTTGTCCACTAAAAATGACCAATAACATGGGCGCCACAGCTGTTTCTGTGTTCCATGTGCACCGGATATTGATTCCCTCACAAATTGTTGTTCAGGGCCCCGATCTTCAGGAATCTCCCAGAGGAAGCTCTATTTCAAGTGCCAGTTCCAAAAGGGAGGAACCACAACAACCCCAGATGATGGGTCCCGGAGGTAAGTAAACTGTCTCTTTTTTATTAAGTTTAATTTTTTTTAGGAATGCCAATGCAGGGGCACGTCCTGGTGGACCCCAACACAGGACAGCATTACATTGTTCCTCAGGCTGCGTTCTACCAACCAATCCAGGCTATGCAACCCATGTACTACCCTCCCCCACAGCCTCAGCCTATGTACTACCCATATGGTCAGCATATTCCTCCCGGTAGGAACAACATCCTTAAGTATTATCATATTAAATTAAGGTTATATCATGCCACCTGGTGCCCAAGGCCAACAGGGACCTTATCCTATGCAAATGCAAGCTACTGGAGGCTATGTTCCACAGAACAATTCTAGGGCCTATGCTTCACCAATGGCTAGTTATAGAAGTGGTTATGGTCAAACTGCTAATTCTAATGAGGATATCTCCAGACGAGATTCGGGTGAACAAACAAAAACAAGTAGTTTTACTAGAATATTCAGAAGATCCCCTAGCTCCTCAATCACCCGTCTCAACCGTTGGTCACATGTTCCCATCACAGATGTTTGTCACCCCGCAAACTTCTTTTGCCCAACAATATCGGTAACTCTTTGTTGATGATTTCATTCCTTTGTTTTGTTTTAGACAACAGTTGGTTTCACATGGAAGCAGTGGGAACTTAAGAAGCAGCCCGAATAGTCAACCAGAGGACCCTGAAAGTGGCTTTAGGTATAGAAGCATCTAAACTGTTTCCAGCATAAGAAAAACGTTTAGAAGGGATGTTACCCGCTCTAGTGCTGAATTTGCCCCTCGTTCTTCTGGAGAGTTCGTTAGGAAAGGAAGTTCTGAATTCAAGCCGCGATCCGTTGAGAATCAGATCCCCATTGAGAGAACCCCCTTGTATGGAGGTCCTCCTCAATGGTGGGGACGAGAGGAACAGGAATCTTCTCTCACAGACATTGAAAGGTACTTTTTTACTTACATACTTTAATTTTGTTTTTCTTCTAGTCGAAGAATTAGGACATCTCCTCCCGTGGCTCAAACAGCCTCATCTGACACTGAAGCTACTCGTTCCGCTCCTCCCAGAGCTCCTCCTGCCCCTAGATCTGTCCGAATGGACATCGATTTTAACAAAGTCCCTGAGACTGCAAAGGAAAAAGCTGCCAAAGGTAATCTAACCAAAAACACCATTGTCACCCTTGTTTCACCTTTTCCTTTGTGCTTCTGTGACGTGTTCTGTTCAGCTTCTGTCCGTTCACTCCGCATGGACTTTGACCTTTCCAAACCGATGCCAGAGGAAGAGGAGTTGTTGAAAAAGAAAGGTTCACTTGCACTGCCTAAATTCTAATGTTACTTCATTGTTTTAGCCGCCCCTAGAGCCCCAGCCACAGCTTTCACTGTCTCTTTCGATCAGCCGGGAGAAGGGGTTTCTCTTCAAGATGCCGCCTTGAAATCAGCCCAGGTTGGTGGAAACAACTCAATGTTTATCATTTTTAGTTTCAGGTGCGGCGAGTTCTTGGTCGTCGATCGGGAGCTGGTCCTCAGCCGTCTGGATCGCAATCTGCCCCTGAGAGAGGCCCTTCTGTCCCAGGCCCTGCGGAAGAGAATTCAAACAAGAAGTATCTTCTGAGCAAACTTCTTCACGGTATCTTTTATTTTATCCACATCGTTAACCATTTTTTAGGAGCAAACAGCAATGATGGAGCTGATCTACCAGACCTGAACTACAGAAAAGAGAACGATGTTGTTAGCGAAGCTGGAACCTATGTTGTCGGTAAGAAACCACATTGATTCAGTTTACTCATATCCGTTTTCAGATGTTTCGGCTCGAAATGCAGCTTCTGGAGGGAACAATGGTATGTCTCGTGTGGTTGAACATTCTGATGATTCAACAGATTCTGAGAGTGATACAGAGTAAGAAACGCTGTTTGAATCCAAAATTGTTTGTTATTTTAGCTCTGAAGATGAGAGACCTCCCCCACCACAACCGAAAGTGATTCCTCCCCCGGAGCCTGTCCAGGAACCTCCTAAGAAGGACAACATTCTCTTGGAATTAGTGAAACTCCGACAGATGGCTGGAATCAGAGCTACTCAGAGCCCTACAGGTATGGGTGAATTTGTGGTACAATCCTTTTTTGTCTTCAGTTGCTGCTCCAACGGTCTCCATTCGCGCGTCTCGTCAAACGGAAGCTCTAAGACCTGCCACCGCCGCTGCCCTTCCACCCCTTGCAAAAAGGACCTCCCTGGAATCCCAAGCCCAGCCTCCACAGCCGAACCGGTCTGTGCTCGGTAGCGCCTCTCGAACACCATCGGCTACTTCATCCTCCAATTCTACTAACGCATTCAGGTTTTAGTTCATCCACTTCTATCCATAACATTTCTCTTATCATTTCTTCTAACCCTCTCTTTTATCCCTTACTTTCCTAAAATCTTCTTTGTCAGGAGAGGAAAACGCTGTCAGAGCGAGACGTACGTAAGACGTGTGCGCTTGAACGCAGGTTATGCATGGACTGTGAAACTGTTGTAATAGTATGGGAATTGTATATATTATTCCCAGCACGATCGATTTCCTTGCGCGATTATTGTTATCTCTACATTTTCCATATTGCAGCATGCTAACCTGTCGAAATCTTTCTCGCATTTTTAACTTTGCTTCATTGCGCTAGATTTAGTTTTTAATCCCGCCTGCTGCAGTGCACATTAGTTTTGGTTCGTGTTTTGCATTTTCAGTTATGTAAAGCATTGTAACATTCAGAAGGGGAGATGGAGGAAGGTTTTCGATGAGAGGAGGTCAGGCCAGTCCACAGCAGCAGCCGAAGAGACAGCCTTTCAGAGCCGGAGGAGCGCCTGTTAAATCGGTGGAGTGTTCTTTCTTCTACTTCTTTTTCACTTTTCTTTTTGTGTGCTGAACTTTGTAACAAACGTTTGAAAACTACATCTTTGGAAAAACTGAATCCACGTTTAAAGCTTGGACCAAGGGCCAGTCTGGCTCGCGCCGTGTGTCCTACCAGACTACATCAAGGGTTCGGATCCGCCCCAAGTCAATACATTTTGCGCACTTCTAAACACTTTGAATATGGTCTACAATAATATAAACAGTTTTTAAATTCATTGTAAACGTTACATTACAAAAGAAAACAAAAAAGTTGCCCCAGGGTGGATCCGAAACCTCGATGTTTGCCTGGTAAGCTGGTCTTTTGAATTGCTCAGCCCTGGCAGCCTGTTGGCCATGCTTGGTTTTTGTAATGTGCCGAGTCATGCCGACCGGGGCTGGCCCGTTGAGAAAAACGTGTCGGTTGGGGCCGGCTCAAGTTTTACAGTAATCCACGGCCCCACAGAACGCTTTTTGACTAATTTTACAAGAGAAGTTCAAATAGATGAAATAACAATTAAAAACTACAATTCATAACTACCAAAATTGTCTTATTACCTAGTAATTCAGGTCCAAAATCCCACTGTACAAAGAGAGCAAGAAATGAACGCTTGGCTCCGTAGAAAGGACTACAACCCCATGAAGGCTGCCGCCGAAGCCAAGAAAGCAAAGGAACTGAAAGCCAGGTTTGTGTTTTATCTTTTGAAAAAAACTAACTTTTACCTATTTTTTAAACTAACTTTATTCAGCATGACCGATTTGTCGGTTTGTTCGTTGCAATCCGATCCCAGGTAAGACATTGTCGTATTGATTGAAACTTTCCTATTCTGCACCCTCTCAAGCAGTGTTGTTTCTGTTTGTCATTAAAAATGCACTATTTCCGGATTTAACAGAAAGTGTCTACAATTTTTATTCTTCTTTTTTAGGGGAGATCAATTCATGTCTAATCGATCCATGTCTTTCCATGTGGGACCTGCTGCTGTGCAGCCAAGACAGGTACTAAACAAAAGGTGAAAAGCTAATGGATTTCTTTCAGAATGACTACAGGGAGTTGAGTAGGAACCGCTCACAGGAATCGATTGTTGAAAATGAAGCTGAACATGTAATTTTAACTTTTAAGCTTTTATAAATCAAGTTTCAGGCCAGCCAACGAATTGTAGCAGAGTACTCCCGAGGCATGGTTAAAGATCTCAATCGACTATCCCAGCAAAGTGCCGGTTCTCCTGGAAAGGTAATTTTTTATACATTTCTGAACTAACTTTTATTATTTTCAGAATCTTAGTGGACTGGCAAGAGCTGTCGATATGTTATCCCAGAAATGTAAAAAGAGCATTGAACTCATTAGGTAAGATTGAATACTTCAATTTGGAAAGGTTTTTGTAGATCTCAAAACAAGGGATGTCTTTCGGTTTCTGTCGAGGACCTTCTCTCCGCCGCTGCAGAACCGCCCCGTTCAGATGAAACACTGAACGATCAGTTGGAACGACTCTCGGATGCTTTTGATGCCGTTCAGAGGTAGTGGATTTCTATGAATTGGTCATCAATTGAGATTCAGATATCTGGAACAATACTCTTTGGATGGTCATCAATCACCAATTCCTGAGTTTTGTGAAGAACCGGAAGTTGATCACCATTCTATGATCAGTGGTTTCTCTGGATTAAGGTTTGTATCACAAAACTAGTTTTAATTTTTAAGATGAACAGAGAACTTTTGATGACTTTTGACAAACTGAATAAAATCTGGCCGGTCAAGGTTCGGACTTTCGGACCACCGCTTCACAGACAAACTTGGAGGCTTCGAATCCGCCTAGGGACAAACGTTTCATTTTGCTTGTTTTGTAAATTCTTTAAAAGTAATAGAAAACTTATTTTAAACGTGTTTTCTCTAAGAGTCGATTATACCATGGACCTAAACCGTTTCGATTTCAAAAATACATCTTCCGGTGCCATTATTCAGCTGTTGCTCTCATTTGTCATACCTCCCCTTAAAGTTGAGATAATAAAATTCAGAAAAATGCATTCGATAGCTAAATTTGTATCTAAAAACTAGTTTCTGAGTGCAAATTCTACCTTATTGAAAAGGGTTTTGGCCAGAATTGTACAAAAAGCCAGTCAATGTTAAAAACTATAAAATAAAACATTAAATATTAAGGTGAATAGAACACCGAAACCCTTGTTTTTTGACTGAAATGACCCACCAAAAGGTGCTTCCTTGAAATCTTTGGTGTTCAGCTTCGTTCAGTTTCGTGTTGACAAATGTGGCTAGAAAGTCCGATATAAGTGTAAAATTGGTATTGTTAAATGTTCTCAAAGTGTGTGTCTGCCGAAAGTAATCCTTCATTTCAGCTTCCGTTCGTCACAAGTCCCCCAGGACCGCTCTCCCCGCGCCCCCATCGCCTCGTCCGTGACTGGTGGTTCCCCGAGAACAACTGGATATCGTTCCCGCATCCTGGCTGCAAACACATCGTACTCGGACAATCCCCCACATAGCTGATTTAAATAAAACCACAGGGTGTTCCACTGGCATTATTCGATTCTAGCAATTGCTGACCGCTCATTCTTTTAGCAGCCTTATTTGATGAAATCCTGTCTGTACTTCGGGTTTTGTTTTATAGATTTATGTGTGCAACTTCTGTAGGAACTTGTCTGATACTCACTAGTCATTGTACGACTGATGATGTTCCTTCGGCTCGAAATAAACATATTCAATTGTAATTGTTGATAATTATTTTTAAATAAGGAACAGAAAAAGAAAGAAAAAAGCGGTATAAAGTTTGTATTCAATTTCATCTGATGAATTATCTTGACATTCATGAATAAACAAAATGGAGCACTTGAAACCCAGGTAAGTTAAAGGACTGTGTCGGGCATTTTTTGAACAACTCGAATCTTCATTTACACATAATTTTATATCAAAATTTATATTCACCCTAATTCAAAAATTCATTTTTGAGCGATTGTCTATTTTCAATTTGGCCCAGAAAATCTGATTTCCTTATAATAAAGGAAAGTATAACTTGCGCTTTTTTCTCGGTTTAAAGGTCTATTCCGAACGGGTCCCGCCGCGAACCGCCGCGGCTGTCACAAATAAACGAAGAACCTTCTGCTTTTACGTTCACGTTCGCTTTCAATTTGGTTTTATCAACTGTTTGTTGGTATTTTGTTATTTTGTTCATTTAAAACGTTAACATTTTTAGTCTAATTGAAATGTTACTTTTTATTTTATAAATTTAGGTAAAATCACCGAGAATGCCGAAGGAGATCACGGAAATCAAGGAATTCCTGGTGAAGGCTCGCAGGAAGGACGCCAAGTCTGTCAAGATCAAGAAGAACAAGAACAACACCAAGTTCAAGGTTCGCACCAGCAAGTACCTCTACACCCTCGTCGTCAATGTAAGTCACTTTTTTCAGTTTTTTTCTCTCTTTTTTTCGGTTTATACAGAAATTCACTGAAGCTTAAAAGGAAACCAGACTAAGTTTGCTCTTCTTTCGACGCTCTAAACACCCTATTAATAATTTTGTGATTTTCCGAACCAGATGCCTTTAGACCTTAGTCTCACAAAAACATTTTTCGAAATGCTACTCATTTTTTTGTCTTAAATTTCCTGAAATTTGTTTTTGAAATTTAACGGTTTACTGACAACTCATAATTTTGTTTTTGATTTTAACCATGACTGCAAACATTTTAACAAAAACTAATAAACAAACTGATTGTAATTTATTTGGCTCCTAATTTGTTTTCTTCATTTCCATTTTCCAGGACAAGGAGAAGGCCGAGAAGCTGAAGCAGTCCCTGCCCCCCAGCGTCCAGGTGAAGGAGCTGAAGTAGATGCATTTCGCTTGTTTTCAATGAATTCCCACTTTGTTTGTCTTGGAAATGAATTTTATTTGCTTAAGCAAATAGAACTTGGGGAAGATAAAGTGCTGGAAGTTTGTAGCGGTAATTAAGCAAGCCGCGGATCGATTTTTCCAAGGTTTTTCTCTTTATTTGACAAAGGTATCACAAAAGATGTAGCGATGGAAACGTAAATGCTTATCAGAACCTGGAAAAATGAGTATCTGCTTCAGGAGACAATGTGAAATATACAAACCTAAGTATAGGAACTCCATTATCTTTAAACACTAACTTCATCCTGCTGTTTTGCAGAGCCCTTTTGCAATAATCTCCGATATGTATAGTAGAATTAACCACGGTACACGATATTTTCATTGCAATATGTGTTGCCAGTCGAGTGGAACAACATTCAATTGTTGGACCTTGCCCTGTTTGGAAATCAATCCACCGGAAGATAAACAAAGCCCAGTGGCGTAAAATTCGGTCAAAACTAAAAATTTGAGACTTGTTGATTCGGTCAAAACTGAAAATTTAAAACTTGTTGTTCCCTGTATCTTTTTGCGCCTATTACTAAGCTACCGCGTAAAACATTTTTATTTATTACACAAACACACAAATACACAATATTCCTTGGTATACTGGACCCTCGGTTTAGCCACCCTTGCCCTTAGGTCAAATTTGGGATATAGTGGTCCTTGTCGTAGACAGCTTGATCGAAGGCTTCTGGAACAAGCATGAAAAAATCAACTCGGTGATTAATTTAGTTGGAGCAACGTCCTGAAAGGCTCCACCGCGCCTTGCGGTTGAGCAATCCAAGCCCTATTGGATGATCGGGGGAAACCGACACGGCCTTCAGAACTGCAGGAAATGTTGCGAATTGTATTTTTCTTTGCTTGTAATCTTTTTTCTGTAGTGTTTTCATGTTAAGAGCTTAATAACAATGTAATAATAATAGAGCATTTACCGCGGACCACAAATATTTTAGATTTTGCTGAAACTCTTTAGAAAGGTTGCCTTGGACCCCAAAAAAAGCCAGAAATTCCACTTATTTTGCCTGTTCTTCCTTCTTCCCTTAAGTTTCTTAAGAAGTCTCCCTTAACTGCATTACTCTTCATCCCTATTCGGTTCATCCCTATTCAAACATAATTTTGAGGGTGGCACAGAATAATATTTTAAAAGTTTAGCAGAACACCTTCTTTTTCTACCCAAAATTTAAAAATAGGCGAAAGATCTGCTTTTTTCGACTTCTTAACCGCATATTCGAAGATTGCCCGCCGCGACTAGTAGATTCGTCTTCTACGCGTAATTTCCGTTAACAACGTTGCCAATATTCCAAATTATCATTTCTTAAAAGAAAAGGGTTTAGGTCTAAAACTGAAAACCTTCAAAATCCAACCACACATCATAAAGAGGCTGAGAAAATAAACAATTTATTTATGAGCAAATTTCGATAAGGATGAAAATCAATCACGGAGGCACCCGTTGAAATAAGATCAGTTATAAGTATTGTGTTCACATTGCTCGTGAATCAAGTCTTCTTGGATTGGGGCCATCCACGGACACTTCAGATTGGTCTGTCCACATGGATTGTGACCAACAGCACAGTACCTTCAAAACGCCTAATTAGAAAAGAAAAGATTGATTCTTACCAGTCATGGTAGAAGAAGAGATACATGGTTACGAAAAGCACTGAAACGTAGAAAACAAGCGAGATAATTTCCAGGCGGCGAATGACGGTTTGCCATTTGCTGTTTAGGTCATCTTGGGGGATCAAAGATACCAGTTCTTGCCTGAAACTTTGGTATTGTTGGGAAGAATTGTTGGTGGAGCTACCGTATTCCGGCGACGCTTGTTTCGATATGAGTGACGCAGGCGATGAGGTCTTCCAAAACCTGTTCAAAGTACTGGTAGAGCAACATATTGTCGTATTGGGTAATGCTGAGTCGGCGTCGCAAATTCTGCCTGTTTGGTGTGTTGTTTTCCTGAAATGAAAGCGTTGAAAATCGTTTGTTTACAAAATGTATTTACAGTTTCCAAGTAAAAAAGTGAAACTAAAGCTCCGGATCTTGCTCTAGATTTGGTAAAACTAATTTATTGATTTGGTAACACTAATTAAACTAATGAAAAAGATTGGCTTTGGCCCAAAGAACCCAAAAACTGGTGGACTTGATGGTGGTCAAATTTAATACTTTTAAGTTTAAGCTAAATGTAAAATTTGGCCAGAATTAGGCTTTGCATGGTCTTATTGATTACATTGTTTATGTGGCTTTCAAATAATAGCTGGGTTTCTTAAGTTCAACATATCGATATATCATTTTCATTACTATGTTATAGATTTTTTTAAAGTGCTCTCTTTTGAAAAATCTTAAGAAAGGTAATATTTTAAGTTTTTAATCGTCCTACTTGTCGATTTGGAAGTTCTCAAATTGTTTATGAAGCTATCCAAAATGGAGAAACTGCCAAGACAAGGGAGTGCGGGTTGATAAAACTAAAGGACGCTCCTGCTCTCTTGGTTTTGAAAATATAATGTTTGTGACTTTTTCTTTTTTTTCATTATTCGAACTCTTTACCTTTTTCGTTTCCCTGTGGTTTAAAGAATCTAAGGAAACTTTTGTTTTTCGACAATTTCACACTCAGAGAATTTTCTGATTGATGAAAAATTGCTTGCGTTGCAATGACTTCAGAAAGCATGTGCTCTTCAGATTGCAACAACAAGTGGTTTAAAGAAACCTTTACACATTTCATACCGACTCGCATTCGTTTTTGTTAGAATTCATACTTACTTGATTTGTGTTGTGCATTTGGTAGGCGCTTTCAGCAACCGAAGGACGTGGAAGGAGGGAAAGAAGTGATGCGGCAACTCCACGAGCCTTGTCTCTGATTCCGGTTTGAACTCGTCCATTGCTCAAAAGATGTTCAGACATCTGAAATTCAATTCTTGTGTTTTTAGTCCATTTTCAAATCTACCTCCGTTTGCGCTTCGTTCACATGACGGCGATACTGGCTTGCTGATCTAGAAAAAAAGCAACGTTTTTACAAAAACTTTACATTTACCTAGGTAACCGATGGGTAGCTATATCCAGTGCTAACCACTTGAGATACCATGGAATTTCGTGTTTCACACGGACGTCCCTTTCCAAGAAGACAAACATTGAAGTGGTGACAGTCGAAAGACCAATTATGGCCAAAAGAATAAAATAGTATAAACCTAGAAAAATGTAGTTTGTAAATGATGTAAAGAAAATTACCTATAAGTGGGATTCCGGAAAATGAGCCTCGTCCTTTTCTGTTGGTTGACATGCTAAACTTGGGCATGTCTTCGACGATTGCAAGCAGGATAACGGACATACTCATCAAAGTCATAATTCCAAGACGGAATTTGGCATCTCTGAAATATGGAAATGAAGTTGTATATAGATCTAGGACGATTATAAAACAAGGAGGGCCGAAACTCAGGCCAGGCCTTAGATCTCGAAACCCTGGTTCCGCTTAAAAGACAAAATAGTCAATTCGGATTCGCCCAAGGGAACTTTTGTTATTTTTTCAAACACTTGTAATTATTATAATGTAATAAAAGGTTTTTTATTCATTTTTTGCTAATGCATTCAAAAATATTTATTAAATCCGAATCCGAACCTTTGATGTTTGACTGGTGGGACCTATGGCTCCTATTGAACTAGATCAGGCTGACTTTTCGTGAAACCTGGACAAAGTAAAAACGGGACGGTCCGGGCCCCAAAAACTTGTTTTAAACCGTTTAAGTCGATTTTTAAAATCAGTTTTTACACTTACCGTACTCTTCCGCTTGTACTCGGAGTGTGGAATCCGATAACAGCTACCAAAGTTATGATTGTACTTGGTATGACAAGATTGAAAACTGAAAATTTAGAAATATAACATTTAAGGAATTTTAAAATAAACGAATAGTGTAAAGGTTTTGGTAACCTACCGTAGTAAAAACTTTGTCTCTCCACAACTAAGTCTATAATAATCATTTCCCAAAAGAGAGGCGGATCTAAGTAGTCGTACAGAAATCCATTGGATTCGACTTTGCTTTCGTTCTAAATTCCAATTTTATCTCAGTGATGATTTTTAGTTTTACCATGACGAGTTCCCATTCTTGATTGTCGTAAAAGTCAATTAGGGATAAAGTGGGAGTGTAGAGGGAGTACTTGATGGAGTCGTTGGAATGAGCCCATGATCCGAAGAGAAGGGTGCATTTTTGTCTGGTAAAATGAAATGAAATAAGTTTAAGTTTAGCTTACTTGTCAAAAGGGAAAAATTTAACGTCCAATTTGCAAAGACTCTCAGATGAGAAGGGGATGTAGTATCGGATGTGGCCTGTGTAGTTCACTCTGATGTCGTTGTTTGACTGGAGCTTGACGGCATCGTTGAAGTTCAGACTAAATCCCAATTTTCGGTTGTTCCAATTGTACCAATGTGTGATATCATAAGCTGAACCGTTCCGAATACGGAGAATATCGATGCTATTGCCATTGTAAAGGAGACGCAACTGGTATTTTGCGCGGCGGCCGGACCGCCAATTCAACGGCTGCCGCGGCGAAACCCCCACGCACTTTCGGTTCCCGCTGCCACGGTGGATACACCACGAATCGGACTGTTTGTGTCTCCCATGTTGTAACATAGAAAAACAGAGAAGTTCACTTGAAAACCGACGGCGGAACCGAGATTCTCGCTTGTCGCGGTGCTTTCTCCCGTGTCTGCCATCCTCGAATTTGCCGTTAGACATTATTTCAATTAGACTTTTGAACCATTCTAAGCAAATCTTCACTTTCACAGATAAATAGAATTTTTGCTATCAGTTGACCTTGCAATCCCTTTACAACAAAACTGAAATTTGAGAGAAAACTCGATTGGTCTGTTCGCTTATCAAAATAATCCATCCCGACGAAGCAACTAAAAAGTGATCGAATTGCAACTCTTCCTTGTTGCCTTCTAACCCTATTACGTTTTTTTCTTTACAAAACAAACCTGTAGTATAATGAAAACTCCGGAATCCATATATCAGAAGACGATAGAAAGATTTCTGACGCTCCCTCGTAGCTCGAAGGATTCCATTGTAGGAACTCATCTTGCCAGTACTGAAACTTTCTGAATTTGATTTCTTTTTTAATTTTCTTAAAAAGATTTCTTTTTTCAGATGTTGTGTTTACTTCCTATTCTTTTATTCCTTGTTTCTGCTGTCGAGTCTCAAGTGGCTAGCAAGACAGGTACTTCTGCCCTCCCAGTGCAAGCCAATTTCCCTGTTCCCCCACAATTCGGGATGAGCGTCCCGAGAGCAATTTTCGATCAGAGTTCGCCATGGCCAGATTAAATGGCGTCCGGGACCTGGGTAATATCAGTGCAGTAGGAAATGAGCTTCATAAAAAGACCTCTTAGAATTCAAATGAGCTCCCGAAACTGCCGCCTGGAACGGGCGAAAAAAGGAAACTAGTTTCCGTTTCGAGCGCCAATGTGGGAGGAAATTGAAATGCGCCGCGAGAGAACGGAAATGTATCAAAGAAAAAAAACGAAATGTCTGGAATTGACAGGAATAGGCCCTCTATTTCAGTGATTGATTTTTGTTCGCTGAGGTCGCAAGACTGTGGGCTTGGAGTTTGCGAAGGACATAGAACTGGCAACAGATGCCGATGCCCTCCAGGTTTAATGGGAAGAGGATGTAAAAGTTTGTTTTTCTAACATCTTTTTTAAAGTAACAAACTTAGGGCCTTGCCAGGACGTTTACAGAAGTTGTGAGCGCTGGAAAGAAGAACGCCGTTGCAGTTGGACAAGACCTATCCTTCCCTTTTTCTCTGACAACTGTGCCCTCTCCTGCGGCGCTTGTCATTCAAACGGCAAAAGTGCTTTTCTCAAAATAGTTGAAATTTGAAATCTATTTTTCAGAACTACCCTTGGCCCTTCCACCAATTTTGGAAAACCTTGCTTGGTTTGTTGGCCGATGGGAAGCCAAGACAACAGCTGGGGATCGGTTCCCTGAGCCTCTTTCAGGCGCTTACAAAGAAATTCTGGAAGTTCAAATCTCTGAGGTTCCTGCATTCGACCGCCCTCCAGTTAATATTAGGTAAGGAGGTAAAGTTTGAATGTCAATCAAAGCTATTTTAGCACGTATGCGGAGACCCTTGACGGGACAGACGTGCGCAGGGAAGTGGGCTTCATGACGAGTAAGCCCTTCCATGAAGACACGGGATTTGTGGAGTTTGACAAAAAGGCCGACGGCGATGATCAAGTTGCCATTGAAAGCGTTGGAAACACTGGTAAGGCCTACATAACACTTTCAAGAATATCTTACTAGAAATTGTTTAAAGTTGATTTTGGAAAAAAAGAAAGTTGGACAAAGATCTAATTTTTGTAGTGTTGTTAATATCCGATTTTCTTTTGACAACATGTTTTTGTAGGTGTAACATTCAGTTGTGTACAAAACTGCAGCCTAATTAGAGATGAAAAAACCTAAAGCGGTATTTTGATTAAATCTGCGTTTTAACTGCTATTTTTGGGCAATTCCAGGCGACAGGCACATGTGGATAACTGACAATTTACGAACTACTTGCACGGTGTTTATGCGCCCGTATAATCAATCGGGTTATCGATTTTTTGTTCCAAACCTTCGAGATTTCAATGTTCTCGCCTGAAAAGACGCA
Source organism: Oscheius sp. G VE-2021 (assembly GCA_022343465.1). NCBI lineage: Eukaryota > Metazoa > Nematoda > Chromadorea > Rhabditida > Rhabditidae > Oscheius > Oscheius sp. G VE-2021. Next base: position 2,262,480 of record JAJQXH010000055.1, read on the forward strand.
GAAGCTCTGATTTTCCCATGTAGAAAGACTGATTTTGACACCCGTACGCGATCGGCAACCGCGGCAGGGGTAGTCTCGCCGTACTCATTAATGAAAACCTTAGGCAAATAAATATAGAAAAGAGGCCCCTGACGGTTTTTTAAAGTTTTCTTTAAGCTCAACCCAATTTTCAAACTTCAGAATCCCTTACAATGCCCTTTTAGACTTCTATCTGAGTTGGCATTGAAAACCTATGCCATTTTCTTAATTAAAGTTTTTTTATTTTGTGATTGAACAAAAGTTGCGTTTAATATTTTTTGGATAGCCACACCATTTCACTTTTCTAACAGGTTTTTAATGTTTTCGTTTGATGTTGCATTTGCAACAATTGTTTCAAATCCGCCCGGAAGGCTAAACGTAAAGCCATCCCGTTTCCAGGTACCTAAAGCCAAAATGGGCGCGCGGTGTGCGGATGTCCGAATCCCTCCATCAAATTCACAACGCCGTTCGGTGGCATATTGAGTCAGTAAATGGTGTTCCCGCACAGAAAATAACGGCCATTCGTCTCCGCTGAGCGATCCTTTAAGACACGACCCCGCGACACCCAGGGGAACATTTCAGCAGAGCTTCGGTGGGCCACCCATCGCAGGGTAATGGCAACAAAACCATTTGCATGTTTAAATCCCCGGGCACGACGTTATGGAAATTTCTTTTCGGAATCTGTCGCTCCGTGTTGCATGCTAATGAAGGCGGGGTCGCCGCAGTGAAAGGGCACTGCGGGAGAGAGGAGAGGCATCCCAAAAGCTCCCCCGGGACATATATCATGGCAGAAATCCACCCCGTACGCGGCCGAATACAAACTAAAACGCAAGTTTTCTGTGCCAAACAGCTATGTTTTTGCTCTGTTATCATTTTTCCTCACGCATTGTAAGCAACAATCAATTGTTCACAGCTGGCAGGAAGTGCCTCAGCGCGGCGTGAAACGGAACCCGGATGGCTTCAGTCCCCGCAAGCGAAGGCGACAGCTAAATGCCGTAATTGTGCAGTGAGAAGGAAGACTCTCTGCTCTCAAACTGGCCCAATCATCCCGCGCATCCATCGCTCATTAGCATACCCTTTGCAGGATGTTGCACATTTGCACTTTAGCTATTCTCAGCGCGCGGCGTAAAATCCCGAAGCGTAATGGCTTCGCGGATTTGTTTACTTCCTGTCTTAAGGGGAAGTTGAAATTTTTGGGGAAAACAAATTAGCGAAATGACTCAAAAACTCTCTTTTCCGGAAATTGGGCTTATTTCAATCATTACAGGGCTCATGATTATTGAGGAAGGAATTATTAAAGAGAATTCTATCAAGTTGGAAGCTAAATACAAGAAATCGATGATTGGCTGGTGGCAGGAATTCAAATCGGTAAGGGTTTCTAGAAACCAAACTGAAATTTGGCTTAGGCTGCTAGGCTTTTCATTCTTCTGAGGCCTGATCTAATGGAAGAAAGAGTGATTCTCACAGCTTCTGATGGAACAACAAGAAGATTCCTCAAAAGGTGAAAATTCTCAAATTAGAAAGTAAACTTGATTTAGGTATCAGAAAACATTCGACTATCTTAGTAACACCGTCAGAGAGTAATCACCCACCAGTTCAAAGCTTCCAGAGAGGCTGATGGTGTTTTTGACTGCATCCTGAACATTTAAATAAACGAGGTCAATTGAAAATTAAATAGTTTTAACCTACCAGTTTGATAATTTGATACAGGAAGACACTCATCGACACAGAGACTATCTTATTTGGGTGTGTCACTGGCCTCGTCCCTTTCCTGAAAGCATACCGATGGGAACCCCATGTAAAGTGCTCTGAGTGCATTTGCAGCGAACGCCTTCACTGCATCTGGGTTTCCCTTGGGACGCAGAAGTGGTCTTCTTGGTAATCTTATTGACGGAATAATAGGCAAGGGTATCTGTCTTTGGTTGCGAGAGAGCGTGTGGCCAAAGTTCTAGCAAGTGTTGTTTGTAGCCGAAGGAGGCGAATTGCTTAGGAAAGAGGGAAGTAATACTAAATAGCGCTTACAACTTAGGCAATGATGGAATTCCCCAACGGGCATCGTCATGGTCCGACTGACACGTGCCCCTCAAAATTTTGGCGCTGAGCCAGTTCCCCCGGGAGCACTCGATACGGGTTAAATAAGCTGTAACAACAATGTATACGAGGAATTGTTTCCGGGGGAATTTAGTTTGATTTCTATTTCTTTTGAAGGAAACTTTTTGAGTACCGGAGTTTTCCCTGTTTTTCTCGGTGTATCTCTTTCACCTTCACACACTCTCCTCTCTCTCTTTCTCTCTGTCTCTCTCACTCTCTCTCTCTCTCTCTTTCTCTCTCTCTCTCTCTCTCTCTCTCTCTCTCTCTCTTTCTTTCTTTCTTTCTCTGCCTGCCATCTCGCGCTTCCCTCTCTGTCTCCATCTCTCTTATTCTCTTTCTCTTTCTCTCTCGCTCTCTCTCTCTCGTCTCTTTCTCTCTATTTTTCTTCATATCTCCAGCTCTCTAGCTCTCTCTCTTTTTTTTCTCTCTCTCTTTTTCTCTAATCTTACAAACCAATCAATATCATTATTACAAGGCAGAAAATGTGCTGTTCAACAAACACGTTCATCACAAGAGTTTTAAAAAGACGTAATAGTCTTACCTGTAGTACCGCAGAAGATCATCGTGAAGTCGATAAGTAACTGGAATATCAGATCTCCGCAAAGTTTTAAAGTTTTCGGGTAGCATGTAGTCCTGCCTCCCGAACGCCCGTCGTGGTCGATGGTGGTGATTCCTAAAATTTGGAAATTAGATTACCCTTTCTAATGTATAAATAGTTAGACCAAGCGCGAAATAGCAACAAAATCTTATTTTGGTAAACGTTTGAAGAAGCTTCATTTCGAAATTTCATTTCGATTACCTGTCAGCGTCATCTCCGTATTCATCATCAGGATCATCCTCGTCTGGCCCCCGCCGGACAACCGGTGTCATGCCGGCGACAACGGCGCAGCAGAAAAGCCATTGCACAAGGTTCATTTCCACATGCCAGACTGAAACGACAAGTGTTTGGTTGTTTGATTAGTTAGGGTTAGTCAGTGAGGAAAGTCTCAAAGATAGCAATGTGAAAATGGAAAATACACGTCAGTTGTGAGAACGCTCAATGGAGCCTATTGTGAAATATTGGTTCAATCATAACGTCAAGAAGAAAACTAGAAGCTAAAAGGGACTGCTGTCCTGACTGCTACATTCAGGTAGCCGGAGAAATTTACTTTCTGGAGTATCTATAATGACGGGTCCTTTAATCGGGTGCGGGTAGTCGGAGGAGGCGGAGCCAAGGGGCGGGGCAGAGACGGATAGCACCCGTGGGAATGGACGCCTGTGCAGCACATTGAATCCTGCCCGCCGAGGAAAGAATCACTCATCTTGGTCGGCAACCATTGATATCTCTCCGCGGATCATGAAGATGGGCCGCCTTTTCCGGGTTCAAATAGGAGAAGATTGAGGGATTGAGAAGGGCTAGCGTGTAAGGGGGAGACAACTTGTGAACGTATCCAAAGAGGCTTTATGAAGCGGCCTTCTAATTTAGCTAAAGATTCATTAATTAGCAAGTCAGGGAGAATAATATTTACGGCAACTTCTACTAATATAAATGTAGCATTCGCTTCCCAGAAGGAACTTTGCTTAACGTTTAACGCTGTATAGCTAAGGTTTCTTCTTTAGCGTATAACTATAACTAAAGTTCAACGTTAAGGAAAAAATGTAGCAAAGTGTATTCTAAAGGATTCTGAAGTTTGAAAACTGGGTTTAAGGGAAACAATGTTGAGAACAGTTTCCAGTTTTTTTACCTTAGATACTTAAACTTCTCAGGTCTAAAGAAATCAACAATCTGAAGAAAGCAGAAGAAAAAATCGAATACCAAAAAAACATTAGCTAGACAAATCCAGAATAAAATTGGTATATATAATAGTGGTCATTGAGCATTTGTCGAGTCATATCAGCCTTGTTTTGGCGGCACGGGTACCATTTTGGTAAGCCCTTCTAGGCAATCGGTAACATCTAGAGAAAATGAAACACAGTGTTTAGCCACAAGCAAAGGTTCGCAATCCGTCTCTGTTTCTAAATGTTTTCCAAGACAAATGGGAGATCCGCGGAATTAGGCAGGCATAATCTTGAGACTCAGAACAGCGGTAAACATGGTTGTGGAGGCTGTGTGGATGAGGTATGGGCAAGGGATCGCTGTGGGATCGCCAATGTTATATCATCTGCCCTGAGGAAATGTGTCTTGTTTTTGCATATCCTGGGAAAACGGAGACCGACGTGGGTAAGAATGTAAACTTTTGATGTATTGTGTAGGCAACAGCGAAAATGCGTTAAGCATCGATTCCGGGCTCAGTTGCATACACTTTTTGTTGGCGATATGCCACAATATTAGCTTGCGAGATTTGTAGTTTGCTCTAAAGGCACAAAAAACAGGCGTGCGAACATTTTATGTTTCCAAAATGTCAAACCTTGTTTTGTTGAGGCTGCTTAAAAGATTCTTTTATTTGAAATCTTACTGATGGATGTTATACTAACTGGATTCTTGTTTTTTTAACTCCTTTTTAGTCTGATCTTAATTATATCGTTTTTCCGTCTTTCTTATTCTTTCTCTCCCTTTCCCACTCTCTTTCTCCTGTTTCATCTCTCTCCGTCTTTATTTCTCTTTCTCTCTCTCTCTCTCTCTCTCTCTCTCTCTCTCTCTCTCTCTCTCTCTGTCACTCTCTTTTCTCTCGTTCTCATGTTTTCTCGTTCTCTCGTTCTCTCGTTTTCTCTTCTCTCTTTCTCTATCCCTCTCTCTCTCATTCTGAATTTCTTGCTCACTCACTCACTCACTCACTCACTCACTCACTCACTCACTCACTCACTCACTCACTCACTCACTCACTCACTCACTCACTCACTCACTCACTCACTCACTCACTCACTCACTCACGAGCTCTCTTCTTTTATTTTTGCATTGTGTGTTTTCCATTTTATATGTGCTGTAATTTTTTGTTTTTTGTAACATTTAATTTTTCTTTTTGTGTATTTCGAGAAAGCTAAACTTATTCGCCCAAAGTATGAAGGCAGGGTAAAAAATCACATGATGTGTCAGATATTGAAAAAGAGCCGTGCGCGGAAGGCATAAAAGAGATACGTGTAAACAATGACATAAAAGAAAAATTGCAGCCTTTCTTGCCCAGCACGTCGTAAACATTGGAATTAATATTCTTTCGAAATGTGATTTGCGTTTCAGTGCTAACCCAATGCGTCAAAAAATTGTTACACCTAAAGTTCAAGTCTCTGATGTAATGAGCGGTTCATGTCCTTGAGATCTACCTGCCGCGGCAGCCAGAAGCAAGTCCTGCGTTGCCGGCGGCGGTGGCATCCTCCGGTTTCTCTCCTCTCGCTTTCAAATCTTCCGTTTTGAGAAAAAAAGCGGTTGTATATCCATTTGTTTCACTGTCTCACGCCCCATTTCCCGTCGGAAGGTAGTGCTCAGCCGTCGCATGAGGCGCATATGACAAATGGAGTAACGCGATTGTGCGCCCCACCACTTGTCCGCGTGTGTTCCCCCAATTTCATCAATTTCCGCCCAATCAACGGCTCTGTTTTCTGAAACGATAATTGAAAGCAAAAACATGCGATCTGTCACCGGCTGGTCACGGCACAGCATGGCGCTCAGCGGGAGGCCGGCTTCTCCTTTTAAAGCGACGCACGGCAAAGTGAATCTATTCCTGGGTCAGCGTTTCATTCCCCCTTTGACCGTTTCAATCACCATAAAAGAGTTTCAGAATGCTGAAGGCCACCGTGTTCCTAGCTTTAATCGCCTCCGCAAAGGCTTGCTGTGGACTCTCGTTCACTACGTGTTGCCAGGCATATGCTCCCCCTAGGATTATTGGCTACGAGAGGGTAATGAAGGCAATCTCAACTGAACATGACCGTGTTTAGATCCCCCTCTATGCTAAGGTTCCTGTTCAACAGCCTCTCCCACCCCCACCTGCCTAGTAAGCGAAATGAACATTGTTTTGGCTAAAAACTTGGGTTTCAGTCCCGTTGCTCCCGCCGCTCCGGTGATCCAGGAACCAGTGTAAGTAAAAAAGACTGGGTTAGCAGAAAGAATAAAACTAATCCAGCTGCCAGCGCGCATCATTCACAGAGTGCGGTGGGCTGACATGTTTTCCTTGAATCGCAACATTCTTAAAAATCCCCCCAGGGGAGAATATAAAGCGATACTCCTCTGAACCCTTTCTTTCAGGCCTTCTTACCCCCAGGCCGTCTTTCAGCAGCCAATGTGAGTTTACATTACCTAAACACCTATGTCAAAACATCAGAATGATGCAACAACCCACATACTTCGCACAGCAACCTCAAACAGTTGTAGTGCAAGAGCCGCGAACAGTTGTTCAGCCAGTGTATGAATTTTTAATAGATACTGTAGCTATTAGTTTTGTAGTTAGATAGAAGATTGTAGTTTAGCTCATAAGTTTGTTTCAGTGTTATGCAAGAAACTCCATCATATGTGCCTCAAGCGCCAACTGTGTAAGAAATCTAGCATTAGAAGTAGTACTTAAAAAGCTTTTTTATAGCTTATCAAAATTGCTAAAAAAATTTAGGGTTGTACAAGAATATTCCGCCCCTAGAATTCCAATGGCGCCGGTTGCCGCAGTGGCAATGTGGGTGAAAAAGAGTCATCAAGTAGAAAGGAAAATGGCAAAACAAACATCTAATTTTGGAAGAACGACAATTTAAACCAGTGTTTCAGTGCTCAGCCAGCCTACGCTCAACCTGGATTAACCGTTGGTCAGCCCAGCTTTGGAGTCGCCCAGCCAGCCAACTCTGTAAGTTTAGTCATATTTTAGCACCCTTGTTTTTAGCTCCCTACTGTCATTGAGACCAACGGTGCTGACTTCAACGGAGGCGGCGCTCCCCTTCAGGTACAATGTTTAAAAAAAACTAAATTCAAGATTTGTTTTCAGGTCCCCACTGCCAGAGCTCTGAAGTTGCGACGCAGTTACCTGAAGCAAGTGAAGGCCCTCTAAGCAACGATTTCAATCATCTGTTGTACATATCCATGTCACATTAAAATGCTCAAGATCTTGTTCATGTTTTACTGGCTCTATGGGTAATCAGACATAAGCGATGTTCTTGAGACAAACCGGGTTAAAGAAACCTTCAAGAACCTATTTGTGGAAAAGTTGTCATTGCGTATGGCTTGTCATGGCCGCCTATAGCGTACGGGTGTGAAACTCTCGGCTTCACCATGTCAGACAACCAGAGTGTTCTGAGTCTTTTCAGGCAGAAACATTTAAAACTCGACCAAAAAGTCGATAAACCTTGAACGGACGCGTAAACACCGGGCACGTAGTTCGTAAACTGCCGGCTATCCGGTAGTTTGCGAACGACGAGTGGTATGGAGTGGCAAAAAACCCAGCACGGCCGCAAGACTCATAAATGCATTTTTAGACTTTCCAGTGTATCACAAAGTAAATGGGTTTCAACAACAACAAAAATTATAAAAACAAAGTTTACGGTTTGCCAGCAAGTGGGCAAGGCATACATTGTTGTAGTATGTAAGTTTCAAACTGCTCCCGATTAACTAGTTTGCAAGGAAAACTAGTTTGCCTTTAAACACTTATGAATTTCACCCACAGTTTAAAGATCTACTATCTTTGCTAAAAACAAGATGTTTTCAAAGTCGTTTATCGTTTATTTATCATGATGTGCACTGACAATTCGCATTCGAGGGAACTGTATTTTCTGCACTGTTTATCCCATACAGTGCATTTCAAAGGCTCCACACCCTAAAAACTTATGATCTCAGAAAACAATATGTTCAATATCGTTGGTGGGAGGTCTTTTCCTAGTAGGGGGCCTTGTGAATCTCCTGGTGGGCTTTTGTGTAATGACTCTGTGACCACCACCACCACCTCTCAGTTGCAAGAACGGTTTGGACTGAATCGCGGCTGCCTGGAGCTCTGAAATGACTTTAACATAGGTGCTTTAAGTTTTGCATCCTAGTCGTCCTAACGTTAACTGGATCGAAAGATTTTGTTGCTTATATACTCAACACAAACACCAAAATAAATAAAAAAATCATGGTTATAATTCAATTAAACGACAATTTTTGTAGACAGTGTTCCAATTCTTAAGAGTTGTCAAACGGCTATTTTTTTTTATTTTGGCAAAACCAAAAATAAAACCGCGTAACAATTGATTTCCTTCAAAAAAATCGAAAACAAAAGTGACCAATTACATCAATATGTAAAATGTTTCACGTTTTTCATTCACCGAAGGGTTAGCTCAATTTTGTATATCTTATACGGGCACCTATCTACACCTGGGACTGGTAGGCACTCAGTGAGGGGGAAGGAAAATGAGAAAGAGAAAGATCTTCAGTTTTTTTACTAGACAGGGGGTGGCTGCTTGTGGCATATTTCTATGGTAGCCCTTTTATACCGAGAAATTTGTCTGGGAATGTCTAATATGAAAGCGCTGTGACAATGGATGTCTTCGAATTTTGATATCGAAAGGAATTTCGAGTTATTGCAATTCCCGCGACATCAAGTTTTCACACCCCGTTACATTAAAAATTATTTCGCAGTGTCAAACCCGTTTAAGTTTTAGTTCTCATACATCCTCTTCCAACCCCAGGTAGTCACAAAAAACCAAATTCACTAAAACCAAAAAAACCAAAGATCTTTTTCAATGTGGAGCGAAAAGTTGCTTCCATTGACAGATCGTGACCGATCAAATCACGGGATTCGAAAGTTTTGGGCGATCTTTGCGATCCGTATGACTCAGCGAAAAATTCCTGTCAGTCTGGGTTGCGATTATAGTCGGTGTCCACTGGGCAATTCGTGTTTTGGCTTGTTAAAAGAAAAAAAGGTACATTGTCCCGCACATAAATATGAAATATAAAAAATAGGGCAAGCGTGATGGAGTACGCATAACAGGGAATGTTCAGAAAAGGGCTAAGAACCACGTCTGATTATCAGGAGGGTAGATTATATAAAGGATACAACTATATCATGAGTTTTTAAATCAAACCACAACAAATACATTTTTTCACAAAGAAATTTTCATTATGTATAAAGACAGCTTTTTCTTGATCAATTGAAGCTCAGTGCCGTGCCGACCATCTTTCAAGACAAACATCGAAGGTTACCATCCGCCCCATGTAAAATGTTATATCTTTGCTTAAACTCTAGATACTTTAAATATGTTTAGTGTTAATAAACAATTAAATTCCTTTTTATAGTAAACGTCAAATGTTTGAATATGAAAAAAGGTGGATTCGAACTCTCGATGGTTATCTCGTAATTGGGCTCGACGGCCTCTGTTTTTGTCACACTGTTTTTTAATAAATAGGTGAATTTGTTGTTATTTGTGTTTATGAGATCCTATTAGAGAAATAGACATTGGGACATGTTCTCAGATAACAGATTTCGACGACAGATTGAAGTTACGAAACATTATTTTAACAGCTAAAAATAAGCAAACAACAAAACAATACCGTTATTAAGATCACAGATAACTGAGCAGGAACCATTAGCACTTCTCGAATCACTACTGATCGTAAGCCGTCTCGTCAACAACTGTATCCCGTTTTTTGCGAGAAATCCGCCCTTTGATGATTCTGTGACCGATCGTTGAGATCTCACTGTCGCTCAGGGCGATTCAACCGTGACCGTTTGACGAACTAAGTATGACAGACCTCCCATAAAGAAACACGAGGGATACAATGATTCAAAAAGTCTAGATGCGTTGATTACGTGATATTAAAGTTCAATTTAGTCGTCCGCTTTACCCAAAAGCGCAATTTTATAAAGTACAAGTAGTAGCTATAGGTAACCTTTTCCATTGATCCATTAGTAATCGTATGTTAAGGTATTGCGCTTACCTTATTAAGGCATTAAACCAGTGGGTTTAAACTCGTTTCCTGTGTGTATGTGATCGCGATCTCTTTTTCCGCTAGGTCATGTGTGTGGATGTTTTGTATCCGATACGAGAAAGTGATGACGGCTGAAGGCGGTCGCTTCAACTCGTTTAGGGTTCGGTGTAGCTTGAACCAGAATCTGGACCCGAGCCAACCGTGAAACTTTTTAAGAGACGCTGCCATTCACCGAGAATCAGTCTTCCTCCTTGGCCTCTGGCGAACACCCACGCTTGGTTTCTCTGTACTCCTACAAGTTTTGAAGAGCGCAATTCTATTTTCATCTCTCTGAGGGATTAGATTCCCGTTTTGTGACACACTCTCTATATAAGTGGTCGGATCAACACATTCCACGAACTATTTTCGGAGATTCCCGTTGTCAATATACGACTTATATAAAGCTGGCGCGAACCGTTGAATCCTTATATAGCCTCACAGTCCGTTCCTTTCAGCAGTGAGGAACGAACACCTTTCGTTTCTTATATATGTCTCTTTGACTTTATATTTTCATTTTCACAAATGAACTGCGTTTGTTTCAGCTATGAGTCGAACATTACTCCTTTTCGTTGCCCTGGCTCTCTTCGCTTCTGTATTCTGCCAAGACGGTTAGTTTCATTTCATTTTGAAGCAAAATGGTTTTTTAGCTCCCTATGGGCAGTACTACCCATCCTACCGCCAGTACTACTACAACTACTACCAACAGTACAGTAACCAAGCTGGCGATGGTCTTCTGAACCATGTGGGTCGCCAGGTACGAAGGTCTTCCCACCTGGATCGCTACGGCGGAAACCACCACTGACGATGATCACTTTGATCGTTCATTAATATATGTACATACATGAACCACATTAAAATAAACATACTTTTGTCGTTTTCAGTTTCCATAGTAGAAGAATATAAAAGGAAAAGACTCTGTCTCTCTCTCTCTCTCTCTCTCTCTATCCGTCTCTGTTTTTGTACCTAACCTATTCGGATTCTGTGTTTAAAACGAAACTGATCGATTCTCTCTAGTTTTTTGAATATGTGTTTAAGATTTCTTTAAAGAATTCATTGAACTGATTGGTTATATACATACCACCACTACTAACAAAACAAGAGTAGGATTGGATCAATCTTGAGAGAACGGGTTGCTTTCCTTGTATGCTTGCATCGGGCCGAAGGAATCCACTGTGTTATGGCGCACAATTTGGTAAAAAGACACACTCCTCTCCCGATTAGCTCGTTCTTCCATGAATTCCCGTGTGGTCTGAAGAAGCACTTTTTGAATTGAAAGTCTCAAACACTAACGAGTGAAAAGTTCATAACTGGAGTTGACCAAATGCTGAGAGCAGTGGCGTCTATCACCAATGCAGGAGCCAAAACTGCGGCTGCGGCGCCTTAAACCCCGTTTTTAAATAGAAGCAAGTAATGTTTACAGCTTGGTTTCTTTTTGTTGGCTGAAGATCTCTTTGCAGATGCTTTAGCTTTCTCACTTTCCTTTGATTTGGTTAATGCCTTCATAACCATGAAAAGGCAAATAGGCTGAATTAGAAAGAGGATTGTAGTTGAGATCAGCCTGAAAGAGGATATTCAGCCAAAGTGATGTCAAGTCTACCTTGATGCGTAGAGCTGTGTTTCTGCGTCGGCCAAGATTAGGCTTGAAACCAAGTGCGCCACAGCAAAAGCCGTACAACGCAGGAAGCAAGTAGCTGTCGTCTGAAATAACAGCTTCCAATCAGACTATGTGAATTCATACCGGGAATAGAATATACTTGTATGGTCTTCGTTGCTCAAATCGACCGTTCCGGTGGTAACGAGCAAATGCAATGACAGCAGTTAGAATGCAAAGTAAAACTCCTGAAAATCAGAAATTTGTTGAATTTAACCGTTTGTGTACCCAAAGTAGCCATCCACTGAAGAACGTTAATATACAAATTAAAGTAAACTTTGTGGAAGAATGAGGCAAAGCTTCCATCAAAGCCAGAAAAATCTGTTATCTGAAAAATTAGGTACAGGTTTTGAAACAAACAAAAAGTATTCTTACCTTCTGAACCTCAAAAATGAGAAGGCATGTTGACAACAGGCAGGCAAACACCATGCAAGAAAAGGAAGTCCAGGAAGTGGATACTTGAGAAATCTTAAAAATCGATATAAAAAATAAAGTATTTTTCCTACCGAGGAGTAGATCAAGGGAAAGGCAAAATTTAAAACTCTATCCATTGCGAAATCCAAACAAACTGCTTTTTGGAAAACATCAGCAAAAATCCAAGATGGGATATGGGGAAACAAGAAAAATGGAATTTCTTTGTCAGATGGATTTTTGAGGAGGTTAAGACCGCCGGAATACACTGAAGATAGGCCAGCGACGATGTCTGGAACCGAATTAGATAGGTAAAAGTAAAATAAAATTGGCACCTGTGATTAAAGAGAAGACTAGCAACCTCAAAGGTGCCTCTTTGGTTCCCAACATCCGAATCATCCAAATGTTGGAGGCTACTGAAGCTGCGCCCAGAAATACGGAAGCAAGGTCTAGTTCAATCATTGCAGAATGAGTGAGGAACGGCTCTCCTTTGGCTTTTATATACTGACGCCCACAACTGGGATTAAAGCTCCACCTTCTGATTGGAGTGAGAAAAACAGAGGAAATCCAGGGTAAGCTTCTTTTCTGGATTTGGAGAAAGAAGCTAACGGACGGATGTTCGAGATGACTTCTGGAGGCACAAGGGCAAAGTGATATGATTTCTAAAAGCGAAAAGTAGTCCCCGCTTACGTAGTAAAGACGACTTCGTTTCTAAAATAGAACTACACGGGTATCTGCTTTAGTGGGTGTTAGGTCACTTCCATGTTTATGAAGAAAAAAAAAGATTAATTGCTAATGTTTGGGTCTAGCGCAAAAACTTGCAAAACATTATAACCACATGATTGAACGTGGTATCGATCGATCGATTATATTTTTTGGTTGTTTTAGCGATCCACATTCTAAGGATTTCGAGTGACCGAAACGTGAATTGTGTCAATGTTGATTTATTCGGTTTGTTTACTCTTTCTTGCTGTCTTACTTTCTCTTCTTTTCTCTATCTCTCTATACCCCACTTTTTGTCTATCCATCGTTCTATCTCTCTCTCTATGATCTTTCGCTGTATTAATATCCCGTCAATATTTAAATTTGCTTAACTAATCCACACTCCTTCCTTCCCTCCTTCCGTCTATTTAAAGGTGAAAAAGTAAAGAAGCAAAGAAAAAGAGTGGCTGATGTGATTATCAAAATCTACTGTTCTCCTACTCTTTTAATTGAAACTTAGCGAAATCCACAAAATAAGATGCTTCTTGTTTTTGTTGTTTCCTTTTATTAAATCAAACAGAGGGCTAGCGGCCGTTAGGCCACCGGTCTGCCGGTTTCGCAATATCTCCCTAGTCTTGAAGAAAACCATTTCTTTCATCATTTCATAGAAACGTCTTTAGTCTACTTTCTAGAACTGTTCACGCTGATCTAATAAAACTTGTTCTGATATCATTTTGTGCGCGTACAAACCACCATGTGTAGATTGTAGTCTTCAGGTTAAATTGCACTGGATGTGACCCCACCGTTATCGACGGGCAAAGTGCAATTGCGTCTCGGCGCCGGTAAACAACCACGCGCCCCAGTGTTCTTTTCCTCTAAGTTTGGTCTACTCTGTTTTCACCATTTTGTAACTTGTATATCGTTCAGTGACCTATTTTATATTTATTTTTAAATTTTCATTTCTTTTCCAATGATTTCAAGGGTAATTATCATTTCATTTGAATCTGTCAACAACTAATTGACGTTATCAATAAAAACAAGGCAAAAACACTCAAAATTTGTTGTGTCTGAAATTGATAGATAACGCCGCCGTTCATTTCGAGTTTACACTGAATGTTCTTTACACCTGTCTTTTCAAATTACGCGTGACATGGTGTAACTAATCTTTCGTTTTTTGTGCCCGATTGCGTCAAATGTTGCAGCATTTCATAGTGTTTTGTGCTTCGTTTCAGCCACACAAGAATCAAGACCATGCGATAACTGCCAGATTGTGCCGTGTGTGCGCATTGTCATCATTCAGTCGCATTGCTGCGACCGGTTCCATCTCAGAGCAAATTCAACTTCCGCTGAACTTTTGTTCATTTTGTAATGTTAAATAATTACTTTACAATCCGAATCTTCATTTAGAATCAATAGCACAATTCTGATTTCTAGCGTGGCCTTTGGATTTATTTTTTGGTTTTTTGATCTTTTCTACTCTTTTAAAATTTTTACATTCCCTGTTTCCTTTTTTAAGATATTTACTCAAATTACTTGTTTAATTTTCATATATTCTTAGCATTTTCTTCTTAAATTCAGTTTTTTGAAATTTCATTTTTTTTTTCAACTGTTTCAGCCACAATGGAGCTGGATCCCTTGTCAATTTTCACGACATGGCTTGGAATATTCTCCATCTCTTTTACCTTCATGCCAGTGTAAGCATTTGCCCCCTTAAATATTCAATAAATTCTAATTTAGGGGTCTCATCCTTGATTGGAAAAAGCGTGGAACAGCCGATGGATTCTCTTCAGTGAACTTTGTTCTCCCCTTTTTGGTGTAAGCTATACCCGTTTTTAAAAGTTTCGTTTGATTTCAGAACCAGTTTGTGGCTGAAGCACGGGTATTTGACCAACGACAACACAAACATCACTATTAACACTGCCAACATCTGCCTTTTCGTCCTCTATCTTCTTGCCTTTGCTTACTATCAGCCTAAGAGGGTTCGTTTTTATTTCTCCAATCAATAGAAAAAGGAAATAAGTAGTATCAGCTTAAAAGTTTATATAATCTGAAGAGAGTGACGTTTTCTCTTAAAGACTTTCTGCAGTTTGCCCCCGTTTGAGACGTCATTTGTATTTGAGATCATAAAAAACGTATTTTCAATTTAATCTAAAGTGACATAAAAGGGCAGGAAATATCTACATACGTCTATTAGGAATTTTACGATTGAATTCATACTTAAAGCGAAAAGACAGAAAAAAAATTTTACGATGAAATTTTCCTTTTAAATGATTTTTTCATTGAATGGATTATATTATTGTCACCAACTAATTAAAGTTTTACATGAATAGACTTGAAAATGTTTTAATATTTAATTATATTAATTTATTCTTTAAAGTTTTAACATTAAAATGCTAAAAGTTTCGAACATGACACGATTTTCAATTCATCAAAAGTTTTGAACACTGAAAGGCGTTTTCGCTTTGCACCAAATATCACAAATAACATGTTTTTGTAAAATTTTCTTTCCATTTGGGTGAAATTAAAGTAAAGGACAATTTGAAAAGTTCATATTTGCGGTTTGTACTTTGAACATCATTTGGATTGTAATCGTTGACGTCAGAATGCCCAAAAACCTTATACTTTTTTCATAAACCAAATAAGTCCTTTTTTCAGAAGTACCTTATCGGTCAGGTGATTGTCGGATTAGCTGTAGTGAAGTCTGTTTATTACTACGTTGATAGCCAAGGTAGCCCCTTTTTCATAAATCCCCTAAAGAAAAGTTCAGATGAGGCTCTTCGTGCCGATACTATGGGTTCAATCGCTGCCGCTGCTCAGGTCCTCGCCAACGCGGGTGGAATCTATGAAATTGTGAGCTAGTTTTGAAATCCAGATGACTTTTGCTTTCAGATTCGAGTGGTTCGTATGGGTCATACTGAATATCTCCCAGCTGTCTTCCAATTCGCCTTGTTTACTTTGATGGTTCAGTGGCTGCTTTTCGGTTACCTCACTGACAATGTTTACATTATGGTAGGTATATAATCATATTTTCATAAAACAGTGATTCAGTGGGCCAACGTCGCCGGTTTGGTTGTTAATTTGACTACCATCTCCCTGTACTTCAAGTATCCACCTTTGACGTGGAGAGTACCCATCATTGGAACCGGTCCTCAACAGAAGAAGAAGGACGATTAAGTAATTTGTGATTGCCAATGAATCTGTTTTTCATCATTGTTATTCCCTCCAGACAGCAATTCTCAAAATGTCAGAATGATCCAAATCTAGGTCTTAGCTTTTAATTCCAGCTTGTGGAGATCAGATGTAATCCCCACCCGCATAGCCTCTTTTCTACAGGATTCTTCTTCTTCTTTTACACATTCATAAGCAAAGTGTTTTCAATACTTTATGATAACTGCTCTAAATATCCGTTGGACTAACAAAGCTTTCAACGATTTCTGGGATGTACAATGGGAAACCGGAATGAACGACAAGAAACAGGGGAAAGTGAAAGAAAAGGCGGGATAGGAGGTACAATCGTAATAACAAAAGGTACATAAACTGAGACGGGAAGGCAGGGGCGGCTCAGACGCAGCCGTACTCGTACCAGACAGTGCTCTCATTGGGCTTGTTCTCGGCGGGGTTCACGTTTTCGTAGACAGACATGGCCTTGTCAAGACGTTCGTCTTTCTCCCTGATGAACGATCGACGCTCTCCTTCGGCTACCACAGTACGGTCGTTGCGTGAGGAGCCGTGGTCACTTTTAGGGGTGGAGGTGGCCGCAGGGATGAATCCTACTGGGGCACCAGGAGAGTACTGAAATTCACTATTTAGTTTTTATCATAACATAACAAACCGAATAGTTAGGAGGAGGAGTCATTACACCGGCGTTGCCACTTTTGTAGGGAGGAGGGGGAGGTCGAGAGCGGAGGGAAGCTGTGACTGAAGAGTTGCGCACAGGGGCACGAGGGGGAAGATAGTTGGGCACATCGACGGAACGCTCTGAAATGGCAAAAGTCCATGGAATTCTTTTCTTTCGTATGTTTTCAATTAGATTTTGGTAATTATATTCGTATCCCATCGACCAAGTCTACAAAAACGGTCTTATTAAGCCTTCATGCATATCTACCAGAAAATACGTGATTGCGACTTTGCCGAAGTACATTTTATGAGCCACGCGCTTTTAAAATATAAAATTCAAAACTGTTTTTCTCGGCGCTTCTATCATCTTAAAAATTAGCTAATAAATTTTTTTTAAAAATATTTAAATTTTATTTAACGTAAAAAGTTTTCCTTCAAGCATTTAATAGAAGGCATTAAGCCAGTTTTTTTAAAATATAAAAACGGTTTAGGCTCAATAAACCCTTTTTCTAAAGTCGAACACTCGTTTCTAAGGCATCAAATAAGTAAGCAAATGCTTTTTTTTCAGCGTTGACATCTAAATTAAGCAAAACCGCCATGTATATACTGTAACCGGTTGTTCGTTCTGTCACTTAAGGAAAGCTTGTTGGGCGACTACTATAATGTTTCTCACCTTCAAAAGTCTTCTCCAGAACAGTAGGCCTTCTGTTAGCCGGGTAGACTCGAACAGAACCTCCGATTACGTTATTACGAGTGCGTAACTGTCCAAAATCTTGAGGATCTAAAAAATTAAATTAAAATATAATAAAGATTTAAATGACCTGTGAAGTTGATGACGGTCTCGTAGCGAGGAGAAATGCGGTCCTGGTCCTCAGAAGAGGAGCAGGTCGGAGGGAAGAGATCGAACTCTTCGTGATCTGAAACGCACACAGTTAGCGGAAAAGTGTTATCTCTCGTGGGTGAGGTGAGGGGAGACATTCACACGTACACATGCATGCAGACATGGACAAGAAGAGCTCTTTATTGGGAGTACACTGACAAAGACACACTAGCACCCGCAGGGCAACTGGACACTGGGCTCTGTGACACAAGACACCGGCTATGACTAAGGAAAGAGAACTCGGAAAGACACGAAATACTGAAGTTTGAGGTAGCTTCCACCGTCTATGGGTTCTCATAGACGCTAGAGTTCATGTCAATCATTCGATGAACATGTGGATTGTCATATGGTCCCGGCTGCCCGTTGTCGCTCAAAAGAACGGGTCGCTTTTTGAACGAAGGAAGACGTAATGAGGCGAAACGCTTAGGATGGTGGACTGGACAAGCCAAAGGCATGGGAGACGAGATATACGGACGCGCACCATTGATAGCCGGAGACTCGTCCGCAGAGTAGGTGGAGCTATCCTCGGTTGTGGAACCGCCGTTGGAAGAAGGCTGAGAAGGACGGCGCTAAAACAACTCTATAAGAAAAGATAGTAAAATGGCATACCCTGGGGAGTAGGGCCTTTGCAGCTCTCTTCACAAGGGGAGTTTTGTTTCTGTCAGGAATCCGCTTGCTATCCATGGTTCTGTAGTGTTCCAATATTTTGTCTTCTAGCTTTTCCTTGTGCCTGCGAAGATTAAACTGACGTTCCTGAAAAATGCGATCAATAACTATCAAAGCACAAATGGCTTAATGAAAACGCTCCATTTGCATTAAATTTTTAGGGAGGGCCGAATCAAAGGGCCGACAAAAGACAACTCTCTGTATGCATATGTAGAATTTACTGAGACCACTTACTTCCAACTCCTTCATCTTTTGGAAATACTGCTCTTTGTCATGCAGCGCTTTGCAAGTGATCTCCTTGTTGTTAACCATCAACATTTCATTCAGTTTTGTGAGGTTCTTGTTCTCCGCATCCTGAGCCTGATTGAGCTGAGTGAGCATCTATAGATTGTTATTTTAACAACTGTATGGTACTCAATCCTACCTCGATCTTGTTCAACAACTTAAGAATTTCCATTTCTTTCATTTGAAGATTCTTCGTTAGTTCGTCAACAGTCGCAGTGAGGTCGCGGATGGTTGCTCTCTGAGCTTGTTCGGTAAGCTTCAAAGAACGGAGCTCAGCGGAAAGGCCATCACAGCTCTTAGACAAGCAGCCGTTCTCTTTCCTGAAACCAAATGTTGAAAAATTTGGATAAATTGGAGTTCACCTGATGCTGTCCATCTCTCTCTTGACCACTCCATGTTCGTTCTGAAGATCAGCAAAGGCTCTCATCTGCTTTTCACGAGCCTGCCGTTCTTGAGCCAACACCACTCGGAGCTCTTCCAACTCGCGGGTGTCCACAACGACGGGCGACTGCTGAAAGATGGTTGTTAACGACATAAAATGAGTTTAATACGAAAGCGGACCTTTTCACAGCGGAAGACTAGTTTTACTAGCGATTTCATGTGCTTTTTGTGGTTTGTGGGCGGTTCCCCGCGCTCTTCCTCCGAATCTCGCAGCTGGTTTTCATTGCTTTTACGACTTGTAGTCCCCGATGTAAGATTCGATTGTGAAGCTCAAACGTGTGCATTGTCATCTCCGCGGGGTTTGTAATTTTTTGCAGTGATTTGTTGAAATTTGAGAGCAATGTTACAACCGCGAAACATGGCGTGAAACAACTAACCCTTGAGCTTCGCAACTTGAGCCTCATCTCTTGGTTGTCCTTGGTTTGGTTGTCGTAGTCGTGGGTGAGGTGGTCGTGAAGAGTCTGCAGTCGGTCGTAGTCACCCAGAAGGGCCTGGTGCATAGAAGCCAAGGCGTCGGCGTCTTTCTTGGCTGCCTGGCGACTCTTCTCGGAGAGGTCCAACTGTTTGCGAAGTTCTGTGTTGTCTTGCTTCAGAATCTCTTCCTGAAATGAGACGAATTTGTTACTAATATATAGCATAGCCAAAAAATTACTTAAATATTTTTTGAACAACTGAAAAAAACTTAAGTTTTGTTTGTTGACTTCAAAACATAGGATTGTTCAACAACATTAAAACGCGTCTTTTTCTGGAAATAGTGAAAATGTAGTGAAAATCAAGCCTTTGTTATTTACCTAATTATTGGTTACAGCTCAAGGAGTTCTAATTTGTGAGGTCTCCTTGGATTGAAAACGAGGAAAAGCAAAAGAGAGTGAAGGGCTACATGACACCTCTAGTCATGCCGCGAGCTACCCACGTAGGGTATTAAATTGCATTGTTAGGAAGACAAGGAGCTTTACCCCCGTAAACTTTTAGTTGTGCAAATCGATGTTTTTAATTTTCCATACCTGCAGTTGAAGATTCCTTAGCGAAACTTGGAGCCGAGCGAGTTCTGTGTTCGAAACTGAAGCGGTGGTCTGAAAATTTAAATTTTAAAGGTAATTTGAAATTAAAGATCAGGATGGAAATGAGGCAAGACAGGGCGAATGTTCGAAGCTGACGCTGTCCGTTGTGGCTGATTGATCATTGACTGACAAGCGCAATTTACATATGGTAACCGTCCCATCTGGGCGTCGTATCCGCGAGAGAAAGAGGAAAAAGCTCGTTTGAAAGTTGCGAGAGGAGGCAGGTGCGGAATCGGGGCGTGAAAAGATCGCGAATTCCCGCGCGATTGCTCAGACGTCTGAGATTTGAAATGACAATTCAGGTACAATTGGGCGGAAAGGCGCCGACTGGTACGGAGAGACAATGAAGCTCTCGATAGTTTTTAACGGACAAAGAAGTGCATTAGCGAGATTCAAATTAACAATAAGCTGGCACTCGAAGGTTTCGAAAGTGCGCAGACGACTGGCCGCGCGCCTGTCAGCAATCTGCATAGATTACACAAGGGCCTTTGACAGAGGCGGCGACATCCAGAAATATGACCTTCTAATGGGAACAACTGGTCCGAAATGTCATAATCACCTAGAATAACACAACCTCCCGCCGTGATCGTAAAAATTGATGGGTTTGCTCTGAACTCACCGTGTTTCTGTTCAGCTCTTCGATTTCGCGTTTAGCAACAGTGATTTCGCTGTTTTTCGACGAAACTTCAATCTGCAGCTCTCGAATCTTCTCTTGGAGAACGAAGACCTGAAGTATCATTAAGATTTCTTGATATTCCAATCATACCTGCTCCTTGATGCTGATGTTTTCCTTGCTCAACTCTCTTACTCGATCGTCACTTTCAACCAGAGAAGCACTTTCACTTCGCCTAAACCATGATTTTAGATAAACTGTGAATTTCTAGAGAAACTTTAAGGTTCAAACATACCTTAGCTTTTCGATGTCCCTCTTGAGATCGGTGAGCTCGGCTAATTGAGTGTGCTGTTGCAATCGCGCAGCATCTGCCTCCCGTTTAGCCGCACTCAATGCCGACATAATGACGTCATCGATGGTATCGACCAGCTTAAGATGACATCATCTATCTGGGCTGTTGAGTCACAAATACCTGGTTGTCTTCCATGTCGGTCTCAATTCGACCTCCATTAAGGGCAACCGCTGCACAAAGACTCCTAAGCCGGCTAATGAGCTCACTACACCTAGTCTTCTCGGTAACCAAGTCTTCCCGAAGTCTTTGTGTCTTCTTTGTCTCCAGATCGACCTAATAAAACATTATCAAAGCTTTTGGAATTTTGCCAACCTGTTGGTGTAGAGTTCTGTTTTCAGCTTCAACATCTCCTAGTCGATTGGACTGCTCAACAAACATTTTCTCGCTGGTTTCAAGTCGTCTAGCAGAATCTTCGGTTGCCAAAACTTTCATTCGAAGGATTTCCAACTCGTCTTCAGCCTTTTCGGCTCGCTCCTAAAACACGCAACATTACCAGAAAGTGCTCAAAAAGCTAACCCTCAGAGATTTCCTGTCGTTTTCAGCACTCTTTTGAGCCCTTTCGCTCTGAGCAAGAAGAAGTTCCAGTTGATGCTGAGCCTGAAAAAGCACATTTTTAACTTTTTCTTTTTGTTTTCAAACCTCCATGGCTTCATCCTGGGCCACCCTGAGTGCTCGTTGATCTTCCCGAATCCTCTCGAGCTGCCTTTCCGCTTGTGTCTTTTCCTCCTCTGTTGACTGCAGACGCATCCGTGTTTGTTCAAGCTCCTTCTCGCTTTCCCTCACCTACGGAAGTGTCCAATTAATTGGGGTTTGTTTACCTTCTTTTCTGCTTCCATTTCAAACTTCTTCCCAAATTCAGTCTGGAACTGGGCGAACTTTCTTCGGGCGTCGTGGAGGTTATGAATTGCTTCATCTCGAGTGGTTCGAACTGTAACCAGCTCCTCAGATGTCTAAAAATCGTGGATTTTTCCTTTTCAAGTTTAAAAACTGACCTCCTTGAACATCACATTTAAAGAAGAGAGGGTCTGTTCCAATTGGTGAAGCTGCTTGGTAACCACTTCATTCTCCTCCTTGATCTCAGCAATCTCAGTGTCTCGGGATTGAATGGCATTTCGCATGTCTTCCAATTCAGGCATCAGAAGTTGAATACTAAAGCATTAATAAAAAATATATTTTCACAAAAACTGTACGATGTTTCAGCTTCTCCTTGGGCGTCAAGATAAGCCTTCAGCCTCTGAATCTCCAGACGAAGTCGCGCATTTTCACTTCTCTCCGACTCTTCTAACTGATCAGCTAATGAACCAAAATGCTCTCTGGGAGTGGCACCATTCAGGGCATTTGTTTGCCTAAAACACAATTAAAACAACCCACAATTGTTAAAT
This sequence comes from Oscheius sp. G VE-2021, assembly GCA_022343465.1. NCBI lineage: Eukaryota > Metazoa > Nematoda > Chromadorea > Rhabditida > Rhabditidae > Oscheius > Oscheius sp. G VE-2021. The sequence continues at coordinate 2,284,701 of JAJQXH010000055.1, forward strand.
TACCTCTCTTGTTCCTGAATTTTATCATTCAGCACACGATTGTCATTTTCCAATTTAGATGATTCCAGAAGAAGCTTCTCGATCTCTTCGTGCTTCTAAAATGCAATTTAAAAATTACCTATTAAGAAATCACCTCAGCCAACTTGGATTGATAATCTTGCAATTTTTCCTGTAGGTCTTTCACCCGGACATCTGCATCTTGGAAAGACTAAAGCAAATGTAACAACAAATGAACAAAACAAACCGATTGCTTCCTTCTCAGGGAATCCAGTTCATCCTCCAGAAAATCATTTGCTTTTCTGAGATCATCATTCTCCACCGTCATTTGCTTAAAAACATTTATGACTTCAAAAAATTGAAAACTAACCTCAGCTCGAGATTTATGGAAATCCACACTTTCTTGTTTTTCATGCAGACGTTTGTTTTCCTGCTCCAATTTTTCCAATTTTCGGAGCTGAAACATTCATTTTATTGATTTTTTTCAAAAATTCTTACTTTCAGCTCTGCACAATCAAGCTCATCTCGCAAGTCCTTCGCAGCCCTGGCGCCTTTAATCAATTCCAATCTTTCATTTTTCAGTAGCAAAATCTAAATTCAACTTTTCAAGGGATAGTGGGTGTTTTATTACCTGCTCGTCCTTTCTTTTGAGATCTTCACCCATTTCGTCATTTTGTTCCATTGTGTGATCCCTTAATCATTAAAATTTCTTTAAAGGGTTTTTTCACAAACAATGCATTTTGTAGTCTTCTAAGCTCGGAGTTTTTCGCATGAAGATCTAGAATGGAATTTCTTTCAAGAAGAGTTGGGGAAGGGGAACGACGCCCTGAAACTAACTTTAGTTTGGGACATATTTCACCTACCGTATTTAATTTCTCGCATGATTGGAAGATCACCGTTTAAGGAAGAAGTGGCTGTGGTGCTACTGCCGCCGTCACTGTCCTAAAACCGATTCTTTTCAGAAGACTTTCAGAAGGCTCACGTGATCAGTTGACATGTTCTGAACTTGCTGAGCAAGATTGTCCCTCTCCTGCAGAGCCTTCTCCAACTGAGTTACGATTTCGTTCTCTTCTGGGCTTTGATAAGGAACTGATAGGACAACAGATGACCCTTCGGTGACCTGAAAAGAGAAATTAGCTCATTTTCTTATAGAATCAAACCTTTTGAATGTGTTTGGCAAGAGCTTTCTGGGTCTGAGGAGCCAATCGAGTAATACGTTCAACGAAGGTTTTTCTTCTTTCACCTTGTACAGCGCAACCCAATAATAATAAGAGGAACTTGTTCAGTTCATGGCCCGATTCCTCTGAAAAAAGAAGAGTTTAATTGTTTTTTTTGTTTATAAATTAAATAAAAATGATAATAGGTAATGGAATGAATAAATTCCGGAGGGTCTGTCCTGCAACCGGACGGTCGATTAGACGATTCGACGGCCAAACAGCCGGTGCCGCAGGTTCGCTGGGCGGAAAGCGGAAGCGCAAACGATGCTTGGAGAAACGAGCTCTTATGATAGCGCGGAAATCGCATTTGCTCTAAGAACAGGGACACTAGTTGTCTTGGAATGTGAGGGCGTACAGTGGTCGAGAATTTAACATTGATAATTCGGTAGTTTTCATTTTTTTTCCTCTTAAAAATAAACTTTTCCTGTTACAAGAAAATTGGTTGAAAACTAAAGTAATTTCCACCTAAAAACTGGGAATGTGTTCAATTGCTGGGAATGGTGTTTTAGAGATTTTGCCAAAGTTTTTACTAACTGTGTTTTGGCCAAGTGTAACTGGTTTTTTTCAATCTAAATCTAGTTAAATTCCAAAAGGTTTTTCTGTATAAAGTGAAAACCCCCAAAAAAGATGAATTTTTTTGTTTACAAGATTTATTGAAAAAAAATTGATTAATTAAATGTGGAAAACATGTTTTGAGAGTACGAAATACTTTTAAAATCAATTAAATTTGTGATAACTTGATTGTCAAAAAATTCACAACATCTAAATAATTAATTCTTCACAGAAACACAATTACTACTTGATAGAAAGTTTAAAAAACTGTTAATAACAATATTGAACCTTTGTACATCTGAAAAAATAATTTAAAGAATGTCAAAGTTAAGAAAATTAAGAAATGCTGAACAGAGTAGCTTCTTTTCATTAATGTAAGTTAAGCATCTGAGCCAGTAATTAAATAAATTGTTGCTAGAAAACGGTCTTAAATAATTGTTGCCAATTGAATTTGTCAATAAATGCTTTACCCAGTTTTTTAAACAATACATTGCGCAGTTTGGCACAGAAGAAAGGCTTTGGTAAAGGATCTAAAAAGAAGTTTAAAGCAAGGGAGTTTGCTAAGAAATGCGAAACATGAGAGTTATGGTATTGTTACTAGTGATGTGCGTTGATCAGTTTAAGTAGTAGTTAAAGACTGTTGATTGAAAAAGGAAGTATAGAATAGAAGGGATTGGCTCGAAATCAAATGAGATTTTCCGGTTCCCGGTTGACCGAGGGTTTGGATGTCGTTTGAAAGGAGATTGTCACTATGTCCGTTTGTCCATTATGCTCAGCAAATATCCCCGTCCGCCCAACCTGACCAGCCCTGCCCCGCCTGGATTCCGTTATTTTGGATTTCAAACGATAGTGGTTCAAGGAAGCTGTTTCAAATGATTGTGCTTTAACCGCATAATGGTTCAAGCTCAAAGTAAAGTTCCTGGTTTACAAAACTGAATTCAAAAACTGGCTCAAATGTGAGCTTCGTGTTTTAAAAAAGCGGAAACGTATCAAATTAGACAATCAAAGGGCATTGCAGGAAAAAGTATGAAGACCGTGAGCGGCCTTATTTGGGGATCTGAGAAAGCCTACGAGTGTCGTGGGAAACTCGTTGCGAGCCAGACCATAGACAAACAAACCGATCAACCGGAGAAACCAATTGTATTAAAGAGCTTGGAAATATAAGTAGAGAAAGAAAATTTGGTTGAAAAGCCCACCTCCTTCGTGCATAAAGGCCTCATCGCCAATGACCAATCGCATTGGCCCTCGGGCGAAGCAGCAGAGAACCATCGCTCGAAAATATGCTAATTTCAGTGACGATTTGCCATCGTTCGTTCGTAGTGTCCGCCGACGGGGCAGACAGTTGTGTGAGCTTTTCTTTTTCGTGTCATTTGGTGAAAAGTACGCGTTCCGGCCATTGGCGCCCGGAACACATGACGCCGGGAGTGGAAGGTGCAAGAAAAAGTTATAAAATCACACCCGATCGCTTCTCCCAGGGCGAAAAAAGCCCGTGCTGCCCTCCTGCTGGGGGGAGAATAATCTAACTGGTCAGTGGGGGAGACGAGAATGTCACGAGAAGGTGGCGTTGTACCAGTTGGCCGGTTCTGTTTGGCTATTGGCGGCGGCGCTGTGGACACATGAAAGGCATAATGATACGTCTCTGTTTGGCAGAACGGCGCGTGGTGCCTTAGAGAAAGAGACATACAGTCGCTCTTTTGCATGCGATCTCGCTCGATTCGGAAAATCCGGAAGGGGAGCGGCGCAGCCACTACAGCGCCCATTGATGAATCACCCGGTGAAACATATACCCACTCCAACTAGACAGGGGATTCGAAAGAGGTACTAAAACAAACTCAAAAGGGTTAAAAACCCATAGATTAGCAAATATAACATTTTGAATATACTAAAGTAAATATGCTTTTCAATAACCAGCTATTAATAAAAACACAAATATAAGATAATAAAGTCATGGGTGAAAAAGGCACGGCACACGATGCCGAAATGCCGAAAGTGGGCTTTTTCAAAAGTGGACGAAAGTGGACAAATAGAAAATTGTTGTCATCTTTTAAATGGACTTTAAAACAGACATTTAAACAAAAAGTAAATCAGGAATAAGGTAAACCTTTGTGGCCTAAAGTTGTGTTTAGTGTCTGAATGTCAGCAGTCACGTTGTGTTGCAAACAACGTTTTTGCAAGTGACCGGTTGCGGTTTAAACTCCCCCGCTGACCCATCGCAACACTAAAAACAAACCACTGCAAGGCAAAACAAAGGTGAAAAGAGAAACTTGTTTTTAAAAAAGTGTGAAATTGGAATACTACAAAATACATTGTTGTAAAATCATGCCCACAGTCTTCTGCTGACTAAAACAAATGGGAAGGATACTAAAAAAACGCGAATTGATCACGGTTTGGCAAATTGAAAATCTTGTTGTAAATAAGTTTGTCATAGTGTTATCTTGTTTCGATTCAAAGTTATTGCCATAACAGTAAACTACATCATAAATGTGGTCGGGCGTTGTGTGTCGCTATGCTAATGACTTGCGCTGATAGTGGGTCCCGTAAACAACTGAGCGGCACAAGGTCAGCCCACAGTTTCGATTATTTCCCAGCCAATCTATAACTGCTGAAAAATACCACAGAAGGCGGGCGGCTGATCCAAGAGAGGGGAGACAATGTGTATGAATCAGATGCATCGGGCTTACTCACAAAACCCAACCCGTATTGGTCACAGGCCTCTTTTCAAAGGGTATTGTCTTTTTACTATTGCGGAAGGGGAGCGGAGCAAAGGAAACGCATCGGGAAACAATAAATACGCGATGATTCAAAAACCGCAGCGTAAAAGAAGCAACCAGGTGCACAGAGGCCAGCGCGAGAATTTAAATCGATTTAGGAAGATTAATTAAGTCTCTACCAATTTGCTGATGGCAACGCGTTTGGGAATGGAATTGGAATTGTATCAACAGTAGAATATGGACTTCCACTTTACTGGAGAAAACTTGAGATGAAAACTTGAAGAAGACTTGAATTTGAGGCTTTTAATCCGAAAACCACAAAATCATTTTGTAAAAATATGAAACATGGGAGGACAGCAGGATGAGAATAATGGCGAGTGATAGAGGGAGAAAGGTATGCAGATCAGGAGCGCGCGTTTGGATGGCGGCCAGCGGAATATTACTACAAGACGCAGCCGGCGGCCACCAACAATAAAATACGAATTCCGCGTCGGGGGGACAGTGTGCACGCGTATTAACTAGATCGTAAACGAGGACTGTCTCAAATACGGGCTTATTCCAAAACAACAAGTCAGTCGAGAGTGTGACTGAATGAGTTCAACGAAAAAAGTCTGCCTCTTCAATCACCCAGGAGTTATTTCTTTCATCGGAGCTAAATTCAGTATAGTTTTAAACTTTAAAAAAGATGTTTTCAGAATTTTCGCAGATATTGGGAAGCCAAGGGTCTTAAAAAATGACTTCTAACAGTTTAAAAAATTATTGAAGAAATGCAATCACGTTTTAATCCTCATATCTTTACAAAACACTAATGAAAACTTTAAGAAAAAGGTGAGTTTTTTTAAAAGTGTACTCATATAAGTTATTAAGGGAAGCCTAGGCAAATTGTAATTCTCCTATGTAGCCTTAAGGATTACAAATCAGATTAAAGCCTTTAAGGCTTTATGAAAAAACTAACACCCTAAAGGCATTACGAAAAAGCATTAATAGTTTTCAACCTCAAATTACCTTACTTTGAACTTAAAACTAAGAAAGAATTTGATCAAAAACAGTAAAAAATGTTAGAGATAGAAGAGATCAACGGAAGAATTTTAGATGCGTCGTTATTTTTAATGGAACGAGCCAGTGGTAGTTTTCGTTTTGAGGTTAAAATTCAGGCTAACGCCTTAAAAACGTTACGAAAACCCATAAACAACACGAAGTATAAGATATGCAGTTATTGCGTGTTGACACGCGCTCGACAAGACGCCTGGGTCAACGGAGGCCATTGATAGGAAAAGACCGCCACCCCGCCTGTGAAGGCGGTCCGGACGACAAAAAGGGGAATATGGAACTCTCGAAAGCGAAACGCAATCCCATTCAATGCCAGCATGTGCATCGGACCGCATCCTTCCGTAACTGGTTCAAGCCGCACCCAAGCCATGTTTTACGGCATTTCCGCAGAGGAACGGCAGTGACTCAACGAATTTCGACGGTTTTTGGGTGGCAGACCAGTTATCCGAGAGGGGGCAGGGAAAAGTTTTGCTCTTCGCAATTACGCAACAAACTAGTTTCTAGTGTTTTCAAATTTGAAAAATAGGTTTTTCAACGAGTGTTTTTATATTTCAAAGATCTGTCTTTTGTAAGACAGTAATTTATTTGAGCATAGTCAGATTTGAAGCTGTCTTTTTGGGAAGTGGGCAAAAAAGGTTTGAATCCCCTGTGTTAGAATGTAAGTTTGTTGTAAAAGTTTAAGTTTAGGTAGCAATGCACAAGTGAAAGTGGGGGTTAAGAATATTGTACTTTGAGCTACTTACCAGGGGATAAACTCCTCACAATGCAGGGAATGTCGGGCGGAGAGACCACAACCAGCTGGTTCAATCGGTGCTGAAAGAAGCGTATTTATCAAACAAGAAGAGGATGGATAGTTTAATGGCTGTTTTCCTCAACGAGTGATAGTGCAGGACGGTTCCGTGCGCTCGAACAAAAGCCGGGCATTCATAGGGAGGCAGATGTGCGCAAGGGCGTCTCCGCCAGTTTTTGACTATTCGCGCGGTCTTCTTTGATTTTCAAGAAATCAGCGCAGAAGCTGCCTGTCTTTCGGAAAGATGACTTACACGATAGAATCGGCGGATGGACTCCAGAAGACAGAAGAAGAGCCTCTGTCTGGCGGGAAGGTCTCTAGAAGCTCCGGGATCAGAGATCACAATGGATGCTTCTCCCACGGGCTCTCTGAAAAAGAAAAACTGGCGTAAGAAATCGTCAGCTGTGGAGAACCGTGTGCTGGGAACGGCTGGACCTTGAACTGAGCGCGTGTCATTCATGCCTAATTGGACAACGCTTTGGTCCTCCAACTGCCTTGTTCAACAACTATGGCAATCCGGTTGTTTGAGCTTGTTTTGTTGCTACCGTATTGTGGGATTCACAAGCAAGCTAGCATTTTTCAGAACCTTTTTAAAAACGTTATTCAAATCTTTTGAAACAAAATTAAGTGAAATTGAACGGGAACCCTTCAAATGTTCAGACAGAAATCTACTACCGAATGAGAACAAAAAGGACAATCATAAGCAAAATAAATTTATCGGTATGGCGTTTTATGGCTATTTATGTACATAACATAATCAAAAACAAGTTTTTATGAATTATACTTATGTAAATCTTAAATCTACTTGCATATATTATTACATATTTCTCATATTACATACTAACCAACTCATACTTGTTCCCTTATAATTGTTTTTGAATAAACAATTTCGAGTAAAAAGTGTTCAAAAAGTTAATGCAAAATTGGAGATGAAGTATATTGTGAAATAAACTATATGAAGTCACGGATTCTGAGGGATTACAAAAGAATGTACAACTTTCAGAATGACAGAGTTTAAAATTAATAAAATAAAAAGTTAAAACGATGAAAGCTTTTGAAATTGAACTTTTGAAAACTTGTTTCATTTTTTATTCGAATTTTTATCGATCAATTTTTATTGTGAAAAGCGTGATCCGGCAAAAAAGAGATTTCTTTTGTGATACCTCCCCGTCATCTTTTTTATCCTCGTCCCTCAAGGTTGCCACGGGTGGCGCCTGGCGGGATTTACGGTTGCCTAATAGATGCGGGCGGCCTTTCGTGGCTATCTTGAGCAGCTGCCCCTATCAATGAGATGAATTAGCATACGGCCGAAAACGCTGACAGAAAGGAGCGAAAGCCAAGTATACAAACAATGCGAATGGAGGGTGAACTACTGCGCGACCTGTGTTTATCCTCTGATTTGCATACGAAATTCCGGTCCATATGGCAAATTCCATAGCCGTCGCGGCCGTGTATATCGGAGGTCGAACGTCCCTGCTTTGCCCTTCCTTCCTTTTTTTGCAACCGCTTGCCTCCTGGAGACTGTTTGCGCTGAGCGAAAAGTTACGCCATGCGATGTTTGCGGATTAGTGGCCCGTGACCGAAGAGGGAAGTCAACAAAAACGAGATGAGACCCCAGAAGGCGGAGTGCATGTGAAAATTACCAAGAAAATTGTCTTATTTTTAAAATAGCTCAATTATCATTCATTATTTGACTCACATTTCTGAAAATACCAAAGCCAGAAGAACTCCATCTGTGAGTTCCTTATAACGGAACGGGGTCGTTCGCATGGAATGAAGCCGCCATGACGATTCAGCTACAAGGGCTTTGCTGCCGGTCGCTAAGTCCCTGAAAACTTCTTTTTAACAAAGTATTTTGATTTTTACAAAAGGTGAGCTAAGGTTTTTGTTAATTTCATATTTGGGAAAATGCGTCTGCCACTCGCGCACTCTAGTCTTGCGGTGGTAACTAACTGACGCCAGCGGTCCTGTGGTGTAGTGGTTATCACGTCTGCTTCACACGCAGAAGGTCGCCGGTTCGATCCCGGCCAGGACCTACTCTTTTGCAAATTGTTTTTACATTTATAAATCAAAGTTTGTCTTGGCAAAGAAGTTGATAATTGAAAAAATAGAGCACAGAAGTTTTATTTCAAAAATGTGAGGCTAAACATTTGAGAAAGAATACAAGTCATATTTAGCAACATGGAAAATTTCTTAAGTAGATTTCTGTAATTTTGTTTACAAGTATATTTGTATGTGTATTGTGTGAAACAAAAACCACAAAATCCTTTTTCCCCAAGCATGATTTTCAAAATTCAAAAGTTTGGAAAACTTTTTGAACGTAGTTGACCAAATTTGTAAATAAGATTGGGCTGTCGAAATATTTCAATGTTTGTAAAGATATTGGCAACAGTATGATTAAAAGTGCTCTAAAATATGGCATGAACATGTAAAGTTTGAAGAATAATAACCAAATATATAACTTACTTGACCCAAGTGGCCAGAGGCTGGGCCCAGAATTCTTCCTCGTCGCTCATGTCCGCATCTGAAAGAGTGAGGTTGTTAGGTGTGCATAGCAAATGCAATGGCAGTCAAGAATTGAGAAGCGTATGGCAAGCCGTGGGCGTAAAAACTAGCTCCTCCCTAGCGGGATAGTCACCGGAATGGCCAATTCGGTATGTTTCTGAACGTAGACTGAAACCGGCCGATTCCGATTGAATTATCTGGAAACTGTGGTCCAAATGGGCACAGAAAGTGATTGCTTCCTCCCTCCAAGGCCTTTCGCTTTCCTTTTGCCCTGCAAAAACGCGTCCCAATGCGCACCTCCGCCATAATGACGGCCCTCAGAACAAGACCTTGGCATGAATAGCTCGCAGCGCTCCCGGTGGGAAGAGCATAAAAACTGTTTATTCGTAGCTGTATGATGTGTCGGAACGGGAAACAGCTGTTTTAGGCGATCGAGGCTCTAGGCTTCGAAAGGATGCTCGGCGAGAGTGTGATGGAGGTGGTTATGCGATCAAGTTACACTAGATGTCCGACAACCGGATGATGACAACCACATTTGTCATACAGAGGTGTCGTTCGTCAGGCACTGGGAAATATGAAAAATTGCATTTGCCCACGCGAGCAACCGGTAAACCCATTTTGCGATTCTTAGTAAGATTCGCCCATGGACAACGTCTTAAATGTTTTCTATAGCTCTTAAAAGTAGGATTTGTGTAAGGGACCAACTTAGCCGGCTTTTTCACTCAAATGGTTCAGTCTGCGTCTCTTATTTTTACACACTGTTTCGCATTTTCAGAAAACAGGCACGCAGGCGTTAAGTTTATCTACAGATCTGTTGATAAAACATCCCCGATTTACCACTTTAATGGAAAATTTCTCAAAGAAGATTTAATGTGGCTGAAAACCTTTATAGTGATTTGTAACTTTCGCATAAACTTAAATCGAAAGTCCCCTGCCGTTCACTTAAAATAAGAGATTTAGTAAAACAAAAGTAGAAGAACTTGAAACAAACTAACTCAAAACTGATTTGCATAAATCCTTGAGAACCAAACTAAAAGAAACTAAAAACGGGAGACAAAACATTTTGAACCTTTGTCAACAAAGTTTATAATGTAAAACATTGTAAAATGTGTTAAGGGAATGGGTTCAAGATGTGTCTTTTGTCCCAAAGCATCTCTGTCTTGGCGGGTTTGTGAAATCAGTGTGGCGAAAACTATTGCGTTTGAAAAACAAGCTGAGGCTACCAGAAAGAGTGACAGAAGGCGCCGAGAAGGTAGATTGCCGTATAAGCTCGCTCGTAAATACCTCTTACTCATAGGTACGTACTATTATCGTAGACGAAAATGTAAAACGACCAAAAAACGAAAGTTTTGGTATTTTCTTACAAAGTAGAAGGATTTTCCAGAAGAGAAAAATTGAATTGTTGGAGTTTTTGAACAAAAAGCTGGCTTCCGTTAGCCAGAACAAGTCGATAATAACTTGAGGAATATTACGTAGTG